>JAJONR010003073.1:0-26741 GCA_029582245.1 Solanum etuberosum | reverse complement strand
ACTCTGAGAATGCAACAATTATATCTGATATTATGACATTCGTAAACTGAAGCATGTATATAACTGAAATAGCTGGCCTAGCATGTGTAATTCATGAACTAAAGGAACTACATAGCTAGGGTTCTGAATTTCATGCAAGAAACTGAGTAACAACATGATAATCTGATTTGGATCAATCTAACAGCTAAAACCCAACAATTTCTAACATTCAAGAAACCCTAGGTCTAGATAATATCAAGGAAATCAATATTTTGACTGAATTCTAGGGACCTAATGGGCGAAAGAAACCCACTAGTGAAATCCAACATACCTGGTGATGAATTCCACGGAGAAATCTTTCGATTTTGGGGCTGGAACCGAAGAAAATTCGTTGCGTTCTTGGACTAGGGTTGGTCGACTCTTTCTCCTCTTTTGCTCTGAGTTTTTCTAAATTTTGGAGAATGAATTGACTAGGGTAAGTTCTAATTAAGTTACTAGGCTTAAATTGATAAAAATTACGTAGTTTAGGGGTTAAACGACGTAGTTTAGGGGTCCAACGCATAAGAAAAATACCAAAAGACCCCGACTTAACTGTTGTCGGACCAACCGACGGACCAGACCGACGGACCGTGGCTGAACCAACGGTCCGTGCTGGTCGTCCGTCGACTGGCGTCTGGGGCTTGGACCTGAGGTCCACGATCCACGGACCTAGACCACGGACGGTGGTCTGACCTACGGTCCGTAGGTCCTGACCGTGGGTCAAGCTTTGGCTGAATTTTCTGGAGTTCTGGGCTAGAAATCTGGGGTCCGATCTATGGCCCTGGACCACGGACCGTGGTCTAACCTACGGTCCGTAGGTCCTGGCGTAGGTCTGGACTTAGAATAATTTTCTAGGCTCTTCTGGGAGGGGCTCCAGGTGGTGAACCACGGACCACCAGGATGGACCGTGGGTCACCCTACGGTCCGTAGGTGGTGCCCGTAGGTGACACCTGTAGCTTCTTAAATCTGCAATCTGGTCTGTCTAGGATACGGGGTGTGACATTATCTCCCCCTTGGGAACATTCATCCTCGAATGAAGACTAAACTAGTTGAATATGGAGGGAAAGAGCTGCAAACCCTACCACTAATTTCTAAAAACAGATTTTTGACTGAACTGAGTTCCAAGGACATGCAAATACGCTGAAAATGCAAGTACAAACCGAAGGAACATGATACTAAGACTGAATCTGCGCATGAATGACTGAAAAACTGAAGAGGAACTATTACCTCAAGCTGGAATGTAATCGGAAGGAAAGAGATGAGGATACTTGGCCTTCATGGCTGCTTCTGCTTCCCAAGTAGCTCCCTCTACTGACTGACTCCTCCACAAAACCTTAACTGAAGCGACTTCTTTGTTTCTCAACCTTATAACCTGACGATTAAGAATCTCAACTGGTACATCCTCATAAGTGAGACTATCTTTCACAGCCACACTCTCTAAAGGTACTATGGATGCTGGATCACCAACACATTTCTTCAACAACGAAACGTGAAAGACCGGATGCACTGCTGCTAGTTCTGCTGGCAACTCTAACTCGTAAGCAACTTTACCAACCCTTTTCAAGACCTTGTAAGGGTCTACATCTCTAGGACTGAGCTTTCCTTTCTTGCCAAACCTCATCACCCCCTTCATAGGTGACACTTTTAGGAAAACCCAATCATCAACTTGGAACTCCAAGTCACTTCTCCTTACATCTGCATAGGACTTCTGGCGACTCTGGGCTGTCTTAAGTCTATCTCTAATGAGCTTCACTTTTTCCATAGCATCATGAACCGAATATGGTCCTATCAAGGCTGCTTCACCTACTTCAAACCAACCAACTGGAGATCTACATCTACGACCATATAATGCCTCACACGGGGCCATCTGAATGCTGGAATCGTAGCTATTATTGTAGGAAAACTCTATAAGAGGAAGGTGATCATCCTAATTACCCTTGAAGTCGATCACACAAGCTCTCAACATATCCTCTAAGGTCTGAAAGGTACGCTCTGCCTGACCATCTATTTGCGGATGAAACGATGTGCTAAGATTAACCTGAGTACCAAGACCTTTCTGAAATGACTTCCAGAAATGAGAGGTAAAATGAGGACCTCTATCTGAGATGATAGACAAAGGAACCCCATGCAACCTGACTATCTCATTAATTTAAAGCATGGAGTAGTCCTCCGTCGAGTCTCTAGTCTTAACAGCCAAAAAGCGTGCAGACGTAGTAACTCTGTCTACTATCACCCAAATGGACTCATGCTGTCTGCGAGTATGAGGTAAACCTATAATGAAGTCCATGTTGATCACTTCCCACTTCCAAGTAGGAATGTTGACCTCTTTAGTTATACCCCCTGGTTTCTGATGTTCTACCTTCACTTGCCGACAATTGGGCACCTAGCCATAAAACCTGCTATATCCCTCTTCATGTCATTCCACAAAAAGACTTCCCGCAGGTCACGGCACATCTTAGTGGCGCCTGGATGAATAGAATACCTGGAGTTATGGGCTTCTGCAAGAATCTGCTGTCTCAACTCACCCACCGTAGAAACACATAATCGACCCTGATAGCGAAGCACGCCATCTCCCCCTTGGGAGAATACCTCAACTCTCTGCCGGTATACTGCACCCTTTAGTTGAAGCAATATCAGATCACTGTATTGCTTTTCCTTAACCTCCGCTACCAATTAAGATTCTGACCCATTCTGAACTGTTAGACCATCATCTGATATGCTCATAAGGCGAACTCCTAAGCGATCAAGCCTGTGAACATCCTTTGCTAGTTCTTTTCTTTCTTCCTCAACATGTGCTACACTACCCATAGATAGTCTGCTAAGGGCATCTGCTACTACATTGGCCTTACAAGGATGGTAAAGTACATTCATGTCATAATCGTTGAGGAACTCAAGCCATCTCCTTTGGCGAAGATTCAACTCTTTTTGGATGAACACATACTGAAGGCTTTTATAGTCTCTTGAAAGGTACTGAGCATGCAGGATAGAATAAAGTTGAACAATATACATAACTGAACAAAGTATATAACTGAGCAATGATATAATCTGAACTGAATGTAAATACTGAGATATACTGAATACTGAGCTAACTGAATGCAATGACCAAGTACATGATATGCTGAGTCTGAATACTGAACTGTAACTGATAACCTGGTCAATGCACTAGAATCTGATGGTACTGTGGGAGCTACTAATAACCGACATAAAACCACATGAGCTAAATGTGGAGTCCGATGTATAGGCCCCATCGAGAGGACCCAATATACCATGCCAGAGGTATAAAGGCATGACTGGTGTGATCACTAAAATAATGCCCACAGAGGGGACTTACAACCTACGGGGCACGTAGTTCTGGGACTATTCGGGTACGTTGAACCCTAGTCCAACTCGATATTAAGTCTACTCCCAACTGATTATGTAAATAACACATTATGACTGAATGTTGTAAAACATGGACAGCTGGATGTTATGACATGCAAACTCTGAGAATGCAACAATTATATCTGATAATATGACATTCGTAAACTGAAGCATGTATATAACTGAAATAGCTGGCCTAGCATGTGTAATTCATAAACTAATGGAACTACATAGCTAGGGTTCTGAATTTCATGCAAGAAACTGAGCAACATGATAATCTGATTTGGATCAATCTAACAGCTAAAACCCAACAATTTCTAACATTCAAGAAACCCTAGGTCTAGAAAATATCAAGGGAATCAAGATTTTGACTGAATTATAGGAACCTAATGGGCAAAAGAAACACACTAGTGAAATCCCACATACCTGGTGATGAATTCCATGGAGAAATCTTTCGATTTCGGGGCTGAAACTGAAGAAAACTCGTTGCGTTCTTGGATTAGGGTTGGTCGACTCTTTCTCCTCTTTAGCTATGAGTTTTGATAAATTTTAAGAATGAATTGACTAGGGTAAGTTCTAATTAAGTTATTAGGCTTAAACTGACCAAAACTACGTAGTTTAGAGGTTAAACTACGTAGTTTAGGGGTCCAACGCATAAGGAAAAGACCAAAAGACCCCCGTCTTAACTGCTGTCGGACCAACCGATGGACCATGCTGGACCGATGGTCCGTGCTGGTCGTCCGTTGACTGGCGTCTGGGGTTTGGACCTGAAGGCCACGATCCACGGACCGTGGTCTGACCTACAGTCCGTAGGTCCTGGCCGTGGGTCATGCCTTGGCTGAATTTTCTGGAGTTCTGGGCTAGAAATCTGGGGTCCGATCTACGGCCCTGGACCACGGACCGTGGTCTAACCTACGGTCCGTAGATCCTGGCGTAGGTCTGGACTTAGAATAATTTTCTGGGATTTTCTGGTACGGGCTCCAGGTGGTGAACCACGAACCACCAGGACGGACCGTGGGGCACCCTATGGTCTGTAGGTGGGGCCCGTAGGTGGCACCTGTAGCTTCTCAAATTTGCAATTTGGTCTATCTAGGATACGGGGTGTTACAGGAGTATTTCAAGGCGACTTGAGTTACCTTTGTCCAACATTCTTGAGATCAAATTATTTGATGTTACGACATTGATTTCATGGTCTCATTTCCTAGGTCATTTGGGAACACATACATTCTTGTGGCAGTTGACTATGAGTCCAAATGGGTGGAGGCAATAATGTTATATTCTAGGTGTTTTGATGATCCTCACAAATGCAGGGACAACCCAGTCCCTGGCAGAGTGCTCTCGTTCAGATTCAAAGTGGGGTACAACTGTAAAGTTGTCCTGTCAAAATGGTTGGTGATAAGTGCAGTGTACTTCACCAATGGGAAGGGCGGACGAGGTTGTTTGTGTCAGTGGTCAAAACTCTTGTTGGTGACTGATATATTTACAACAACAAACAAACAACAATATTCATTCAAAAAGGAGAGAGAGTTAGCAAGTCTTCTCAAGAACTCACAAAGAACACATTGCAAGGGACCTGGTCCCTGCAAGACTGCGTATGTGAAAAGACGACAAGACAGCTGTCAGAAAAGCTGACACCTCTAATATGGTAGGTGCACGTCTTTTTACAGAAGAAGGCTCTCAGCCAATGAGGTCCTCTCTAGAGGTTTGTGTCCATTTGATATAATCTCTTTCCATAAGACACAACTAAGATTTGGCAAACAAAAATTTTGAATTTCTGAATATTCATAAGCTTACAAAGAGAAGGCCATCTTCAACAAGAACTCATATGTAAGTGACCTGATCAACTGAAGATTTGCTTTCCGTACCTGCTATCATTCTTGAGTGTTTGTATTGTGCTAAACTTGTAGGATTCATTTCACTCTTATTTTCAAACTCTTGTGTCTTACGTTTTAAAGTCTATATTAATTAGTGATAGTTATTATAGTGGGAAATGGATGCATTGCTTTGGCTCAGTAAGTAATAGGAGTATTACTTAGTTTAAGACTAAGAGTGTGGTCTCATTATTGTGGTTGTAATCTGCATTTCACTTTCTCTTGGAGTTTTAGTGAAATCAGTTGAAAATCTTGTGTGACAGGTCATGGTTTTACTCCCTTGAGCAAGGAGGTTTCCACGTAAAACTCTTATGCCTGATTCATATTGTGCTATTTATTTTTTTGCACTTTTATTCTGTTGGGGACTTGGTCCTGTGATCACTGGTGGACGCGTACATTCCAACATTGGGTATCAGAGCTTGGGCTCTGTATCTGGTTAACACCAACAGAGAGGTTCCTACGAGGAATGGAGACACCACTGAACCTTCAAAGAAGTTAGTCCCCCACAAGACCACCTCTTTTTGATGGTCAGTTCTATAGATGGTGGAATATTCGAATGAGTGACTATCTCATGGCTGAGGACATTGAGGTATAGAACATTATTTGTGAAGGTCCTTATGTGCCAACTATGGAGGTTAAAGATGGAGAGGTCACAAGAGTCATTTCCAAAACATGACAAGAATATAATGACTCTGACAAAAGATTAGTTGAGAAACACCACAAAGCTAGGAAGCTACTAATGTGTGGCATTGGTGTAAATGAATACGATCTGATCTCATCTTGTGAATCATCCAAGGAAATCTGGGATCGGTTGAGAACAACGTATGAGGGTACTGAGGAAATAAAGAAATCAAAGCTATATCTCTTTACTACTCAGTTTGAAAGTTTCACCATAAAAGAAGGTGAATCTATTCATGAAATGCATACCAGATTCTCTACCATCACCAATGAGCTTATGTTCCTTGAAAAACATGTCCCTGTGTGCAAGCAAGTCTCTAAGATACTGGAAATTCTTCCCAGATCTTGGACAAATGAATTTGTGTTTGGCGATGAGACAAGGGATCCTGAAGTGGTGACTCTGAATGCACTATTTGAACATCTTCAAGTTCATGAGAAAAAAAGAGGGTCTCATTCTCAAGTACAAAGACAAGAGGATAGATCTGATTGATGATGCTGATCAGAAGAAAGATGTAAAAAGAGACAAGTCACTTGCTTCCAAGGTGTCACAAAGTGAAACCCCTTAAATTGATTAGAACATGGGCTATTTCACTCAAAGATTTCAAAAAATCATGAGAGAACATAGAGGTTTTACGAAGAAAGAAAATCATGACAGGGCTACAAGCTTAAGTGACGTGTGTTACTAGTGCGATCAACCAGGTCACTCCATTAGAAACTGTCCTATGCACAAAGCTGACCACATGGAATATGTCAAGACTGAATAAGGTAAAGACAAAGCGGGGAACTAGGTCCGTGACAAGTCAAGCAGAAGAGAAGCTACTTATCATGCGGTGAAGAAGGATCTAACTGCATGGGATAATTCCTCAAGTGATTCGGATGATTCTGAACACTCTGACGATGCTTTCATGGCAAAGTCAGATGAGGAAGATGTTGATGAAAAGGTAAACCTATCATACTTCAAGAAAAACTTGAATACCTTTTCTACTAGTAAATTGAGAAATCTAGTTTTTGGACTACTTGACTTGATAAGTGAGCTAACGACTGACAATGATCTCGTGAACAATAGCCTAGACATCTCTCAAGATGGAAAAATTGTTTTAGTTACCCAAATATCTGATATTGAAAATCAAATGGTAGTTCTAGAAGCTGAAAATCTAGAACTAAAGGAAAAAATAAAAGGGGTGACTACTAGAGTTTTTAAAGGAAAGAACGAGGCCAACAACTTGCAGCTGGAGCTTGAAAATAAGTTGCACACTGTTGAAATGAAGATGGAATTGGCTCTAGAAAGAAATCTTGTGTTGGAGAGGGACCTGGTCCGTGTAAAAGAGGAACTGGACAAATCCCTCAAATGGACCACTTCCTCTAAGATTCTTACAAATCTAATAGGTCAAGGCAACAATACTAGAAGAGGGCTAGGCTGTGAGAAGATAGATCCCCTATACAATCCTCACAGCAAAAATGTTTCTGATGCTGATAATTTGCTATGTGCATTGTGGTCGAGATTGACATCTTAAGAAAGATTGTCCTATTTTGAAAAAATATGAAGGAAGTTCTTCAAACTATTCCAAACAGAGGAACAACCAGAAGAAGGGACCTGGTCTTGCTTCTCATCCTAAATTGAAGAAAATCAGTCTGCCTCACTGGACAAAGAATTCTCTTATCACTCCTTTATCTGCTTACTGGGAACTCCAACTAAAGTGGGTTCCCAAGGCTAACAAGTGATATGGTATGCAAATGAGAGGAAGTATTAACAGTCAGTGTTGGTTCATGAATAGCGGATACTCAAAGCACGTGACTGGGAAAACTGAAAATTTCCTCTCTCTCAAGGCACTTCAAGGTGGAGGTGTCTCATTTGGCGATGGTAAGAAAGGGTATATTCTTGGTATAGTCATGTTTGGAAAGTCTGTGGAACACACCATTGAGGATGTGTACTATGTCAATGGTTGAAGTACAATCTTTCAAGTATTTCACAGATTTGTGATGAACGAAATGAAGTTAAAGTTCTTATCAGATAAATGTGGTGTAGCAAATTTGCTCTCTAGGGTGATGATCTTGACAGAAAAGAGATGCAAGAACATGTAAATTGTTGATCTGAACACTGCTCGTAGTAACGGTCTCACTTGCCTTAGTGGTCAAGGTGAGAATATTGATCAGTGACTCAGAAGACTCAGCCATGTGAGGGCTCATCTGCTGAACAAACGTGTGTCAAGGGACCTGGTCCATGGTCTGCCCAAAATAACAAAGTTTGTGAGCTTGTGTTAAAGAAAAGTAGATCAGACCATCCCTCAAGTGGAATAAGCAGGTTGTTAATTCTCAAAAGAACTTCGGGTAGAAATGGTGAATAGTACATGTTCTGTGACCAAAATGATGATATTGAGAAGTTTAATCTCAATGATGTTGAAAGAGTATTTGTGGGATATTCTTCCTCCAGCAAGGCTTATCCGGTGTATAAAAATGTGTGCATTGAAAAAGATGCTCATGTGATTTTTGATGAGTCTGGAAGAATTGAGAAGTAAGTTGCAAAACAAAGAAGATTCTGAGATGGAAGAGATGTTTCAGATTCAGAGAAATGGTCTAAACAGTGAGCTTGCTGAAGAATATCCTCTTCATGAATCCAGCAATCCCAAGGAAGCTGATGCAGATGATGAACCTGATGAGGGACCCGGTCTGGTAGACAATGCTGAACAAAGATGATGCAGTTCAAACTGATAATGTGTATTCTGAAGGTGAGAATGAAGAAGCTGATCAAGCTCAGTTTGAAAGAAGCAAAGTATGACACTCGATTACCCAACCAGTTGACAGGTTGTCCAACTTCCTCTTCAACAATGGTTTAAAAAGAGGTAAAATTGACAAAGTCCTCTTTTTAAAATAACAAGGAAGGGAGTTGCTGATTATTCAAGTATATATTGATGATATCATCTTTGAAGCAACCTTTGAGGTGTTGTGTGAAGACTTTGTTGCACTCATGAATAATGAGTTTTGAAGTGAGCATGATAGAAGAATTAAATTCTTCATAGAGCTACAGATCAAGCAAACCTCTAAAAGTACCCTTGTTTGTCAAGAAAAGTTCATCAAGGAGCTGCACAAGAGGCTTAACATACTTGAAGTCAAGACATTGTTAAAAAAAGGGTAATGTTATCATGAAGCTTTGCACAATGGAAGATCAAGTGGCTGACATCTTCACCAAAGCTCCAGCTCAGAGAAGCCATTGAAGAAGTTCCATATTATGGATGCAAAGTCAATTGATATTTCCATGGGGACCAACTCGAAGCTGGATGCTGATGGATCTGGTCTAGGTGCAAATGATGCAACTGTTAGGATTTATGCAAGATTCCAAGATGTTCCAACGGAATTACATTTGAAGGCTGCTAAGAGAATCCTAAGACATTTGAAGAAGACAGGGACCTAGTTCTATTCTATCAATCAGAAGATCTTTCGATATGAAGGAATATGGTGATGTTGATTATGTTGGGTATCAATTTGATAAAAAGAGTACCTTAGGAATGGCTTATGTTCTAGGGTGATCTCTCACTCATGGGGAACTAAAAGGCAAGATTCAGTTGCTCTTTCAACAACTGAGGATGAGTATGTAGCAGATGCAGCTTGATGTGCTCAACTCTTGTGGATCAAACAGCAGCTTGAAGCTCTTAGAAGACCTGGCCGAGCTAATCAATCAGAAGTTGGGGATGTTGAAACCTGATTGAATGGATCATGGCTGAAACAATCAACCTTCTTATGACTATGCAAAGGGAGCAGGTATCCTTGTTTTTCAGTTATGTATGTTTTAGCGAATTCAGTCTTATACCTTTTATAGGTATACACACATGGTAGAATTGTTGAAGGAAAAGGGAGGTCAGGACAGATCTAGGAAATTACATTCAAATTACAGAGAGGAACCTGGTCCGTTCTCAAAGGTTAGCACTCTTAACATTGCATTTTGAATTATACATGAGAACCGTTGCAATTGCCTCATGTCTGTCATTTAGGTATCTGATCATTGTCCCATCATTTAAATGCCAAGAAGACACTTCCTTTCACATGATACACCCTTTCACTTCCTTTATACTCCATATTTCTCTTTAAAATCCCCTCCCAAAATCAGAAATTTTTAAAACCCTCTTTTCTCCTCTCTCAAAAACACTTCAAATGGTTAAACCCTTTGTTCTTACTGGAAAATTTTCTGATGAAGTTGTTTTTAAGTGTGAAGAGGGACCAGGTTAAGCAAAAAAAAAGGGAAGGTGGAAAAGATGATGTTCAAAAAGGAAAGGGTTGATATTCTGAGAACTCAAAGTATTCTAAATGGCAGAGAGTCTGACCTTTTTTTTTTAAAAAAAAAGGCTCCTCGGTTATTGATTTATTCATCTCGGAGGCCTTGAGTAAGTTTGAGTTTATCAATCTTTCTGTCATGAGAAACTCAGGCTTGCGTTGTAAGCTATGACAGTTGCTATTGCTAATAGGGATACTGAAATAGTTTGCCTAAAGGATCAGCTTCTGAAACAGCACAATCAGAGGAACCAGGTTGAGAAGAACTGGCAGCCTTGAAGGTTCAACATGAAGCCTGGGAAGCAAAGCATGATGAACTTAAAAGAAACTTCTGAAAAACCATGCTAAGGGATATGCTCTACTAATTATATTCTTTCAATCCCTTGCTCCTAATCCATCCCCTCTCTTCCTAAATTTTTGTGTCAATCCTCGTTCCTCTTTCTCTATCGAAACTGAGTGGATATTGTCCTGGTTCTCATTCGTAATAATATTTGCAATGCTTTGATTGCTGATCTTTTATTTATGAATGCAAAATGCCTTGTTTCTACTGACTTGTTTCATAACTTTATACATTTTTACTCATGCTCAGTGTTGCCCAAGTCGCCATGATTTTTCTTGAACTGCATTTCTCTCAACTTGGTTTACTGCTTTAACCCTTTTTTATGATGTCAAAAAAGGAAAATTGTTAAAGGTATGAGATCAATGCTAGCTACTTGAAGAGGACATGGTAATGTTGTTGATAGGGGGAATCAATGCTAGTTACTTGAAGAGGACATGGTCATGCCGATAGGGGGAAGAAGTTGAACAAGTTTGTCATCATCAAAAAGGGGGAAATGTTATTTTGTTGCTGATAAGAAGTTTTGATGATTTGACAAACTTCGAGAATGATGTGAAAAGGGGACCAATCCAGTTACCTGAAGAGACATGCTGATAGGGGAAACTGCTGAAAAGGGGAAGAAGGTGAATAAGTCTGTTATCATCAAAAAGGGGGAAAATATTATTTTGGAGCTGATATTAAGTTTTGATGATTTAAAAAACTTAGGGATCTAACAAAGGACCAGATCCTTGTTATCGGGACTGACGACAGGGCAAATGAATGAATAGAATCAGTGTGAGGACCATTTGTGCATCATCATCAAAAAGGGGGAAAATGTTATATTCTAGGTGTTTTGATGATCCTCACAAATTCAGGGACTCGGTGCCTGGCAGAGTGCTCTCATCCAGATTTAAAGTGGTGTACAACTGTAAAGTTGTCCTGTTAGAATGTTTGGTGAAAAGTGCAGTGTACTTCACCAATGGGAAGGGTGGACGAGGTTATTTCTGTCAGTGGTCAAAACTTTTGTTGGTGACTGATATATATACAACAATAAACAAACCACATTATTCATTCAAAAAGGAGAGAGAGTTAGCAAGTCTTCTCAAGAACTCACAAAGAACACATTGCAAGGGACCTTGTCCCTGTAAGACTACGTATGTGAAAAGACTACAAGACAGCTGTCAGAAAAGCTACCACCTCTGATGTGGTAGTTGCACATCTTTTTAGAGAAGTAGGCTGTCAACCAATGGGGTCGTCTCAAGAAGTTTGTGTCCATTTGATATAATCTTTTCCCACAAGACACAAACTAAGATTTGGCAAACGAAATTTTGAATTTCTAAAAATTCATAAGCTAACAAAGAGAAGTCCATCTTCAACAAGAACTCATACAACAAGGGACCTGATCAACTGAAGATTTGGTTTCCGTACCTGTTGTCGTTCTTGAGTGTTTGTATTGTGCTAAACTTGTAGGATTCGTTTCACTCTTATAAGAAACGTTTCAAACTTTTGTGTGTAGTGAGGGTAAGAACATTGTTAGAGTTAAACTTTTGTCTTATGTTTTAAAGTCTATATTAATTATTGATAGTTAATATAGTGGACAATGGATGCATTGCTTTGGCTTAGTAAGTAATAGGAGTATTACTTAGTGTGAGACTAAGAGTGTGGTCTCATTGTTGTGGCTGTAATCTGCATTTCATTTTCGCTTGGAGTTTTAGAGAAATCAGTTGAAAATCCTGTGTGACAGGTCGTGGTTTTACTCCCTTGAGCAAGGAGGCTTCCACGTAAAAATCCTGTGTGACAGGTCGTGGTTTTACTCCCTGGTGGACGCATATATTCCAACAAATAACATTAGCAAAAAATGAAGTGAGAAGTGTCACAACATTCCTCGAAGAATGTTTTCACAAGGTTTATTACCTCGAGATCCATCACAAGTGATGGGGGGTCATATTTTTACAACCGTCAATTTTAAGCACTTCTATCTAAGTATGGAGTCAAGCACAAAGTGGCAACACCGTACCATGTGCAGTCTAGTGGGCAAGTTGAGGTGTTCAACCGGGATATAAAGGCCATCTTAGAAAAAATAGTGAATATCCATCGCACTGATTAGTCTAGCAAGCTTGATGATGCACTGTGGGCCTATCGCACTACTTTCAAATCCCATATTGGCATGCCTCCATACAAATTGATGTTTGGGAAAGCTTGCCATCTTCCGGTTGAATTAGAGCATAAAGTCTTATGGGCACTGAAGAGGGTGAATTTGAATTGGGAACTGGCGGCCAAAAATCTTGTGAATCAACTCCTTGAATTTGATGAGTTTTGGATGCAAGCATATGAAAGCTTTGCCTCTTTAAAGAGAAAGTTAAACAGTGGCACGATGCAAAGATCTTGCCTCACGAGTGTAGAGTGGGTGAGCTAGTCTTCATCTTTAATTCAAGATTGAAACTTTTACCGGGTAAGCTTATGTCCAAGTGGACTTGTCTGTACACAATCATAAGGGTGTCTGGAAATGGAGAAATTGAAATCAAAGATGCAAAGGGGGTCAAATTCAAGGTGAATGGCCAAAGGTTGAAAGTATACTTCAGGGAAGGTCGTGATGTAAGAGTTGTTGAAGTGGTGTACTTGGATGATGCATGAAAGCATATCCACATCGTTCTGTGACGTTAGAGAAGGAGCTTCTTGGGAGGCAATTCAAGCGTTAGTAGCTATCAATAATGTGGGTGTCACTTGTGTAGGATCGACACACGATCAACTGTTGAGACGGGCATTCAGTGATCCGCAGAAGCACTTAAGTGAAGCTCTAGAGAGTTCACCCAATAGGAAGCTCAAATTTTGGGTGAACACTGTCAAATTTGGTGAACTGTACCCCCAACTCAGAGATTCACCGATGTGACTGGTGAACCTGAATAAGTTCCCCTATGGGTAACACAAATTAATGGGGTACATTGTCAATTTTGGGGATTGAGATGGAATTTCGGTCGCCTATTACTTTAGTTGATCATTTTGAAGCTCGCCAAGTTTGACTCCAAATTCTCATATGCTAGTGGAACGGTAGGTGATCTATCCGTGTTTGGTGATCCACCAACGTGCTTGGCGAACTCAAATCTCAAGAAATCAGGGAGTCCCTCGATCTAAGCTCAATTCTTTCATTTCTTTGAATTAAGGAAACTACATTTTTCTTTTTGGTGGGGAGTGGGGCACTTTGGGTTCCCACCCTTTTGCTAAGTGCACTTTTGTCTCTCTATCCTCTGATTTGTAGAATGTTTGAGTTTTCATTGAAGAAGAATTCAAAAACTTATTATGTTCAATATTGATGTCTTGAATAGTGCTTATGATAAGCATAGTGCTAGTGTTTGTATTGCAAGAAAGAATCGACGCAGTTGCACTTTAGAGCGATCTTTTTGAATCTTATGTTGACTAGTAGCGTTTTGATGTGATCCTTGCAATGAACATCGCACACAACTTTTTGATCTTTTTGGGATGTTCTAAATGAGTGTATTTGAAGTACCATGTGTGGTGAAGTTTAACTTGAAAGCATGTGTGTAGAGTCCTAGAATTTTCCTTGTTTGTCTAATTGTCTAAATCTTGGTAAGTGTAAGGCATGATCTTGGGCAAATGTTTTGAAAGGGAATCCAAACTTCCATACCTTTTGTGACTACCTTGTGAGGGTGTGCATCCATTTTGGCACCATTTGAGCCCAAACCATTCGTTGACAACCATGTCAAAATCCCCCAAGCCAAATTGACCTACTTTCTCACCTAAAATTCTTTTTGAAGCATTGGTTTATTTAAATAGCCAACTTAGGGCAAAAGCCTAAGTCGGGAGTGTGGAAAGGAAGAAGGACGAAAAAACAAGTAAAAGGCAAAGAAAGAGGAAAGGAGACTCAACTTTGAAGTTTGTTACAAAAAGAAGGAACCCCTCCTAATAAAAAAAGGAAAATAGAAGAGAAGTATTGAGATGAACAATGTTGAATAAAAGAGGGTTCCAATAAAAAAGAATGAAAAGAACTTGATAAGAGCTGAAGATGATTGCAACAATGCTTTGAAAAGGTGAAGTCACTAAGCCAAATTGACCATACCTCAATATTCTCCCCCATTACAAGCATAAAAGACCATTGAGATCTTGCATGAACGAGGTTGTGTGATGATTCGAAAATATAGGTGAACCTATGGGGTGAAGGTTGCATAAATTTTTCTCTTTTTAGAGAGTGAGAGTTGCATTAGTTACTTATTTTCTTATTGATTTGCTTTGTGAGAGCATAAAATTATTCTTGATGTGAGGGCAGTTGAATGCATTTGTTGAAACATGGTCTTGCATTAAAAGAAGCGATAGAAAAAAGGTTTTTCTCTTTTTGTCTTCCTAATTTGTCTCTTCATGGTAGGCTTGGTGTTTAGAATTTGTGGGTAAGCCGACGATTGACTCATGTAGTGTCGGATGGTTGTGTTTGAGTTTGGGAGGTTAGAAGGTGAGTAGTTTAGAATGTTATAAGTATGGCGATGACTTTGCCAAAGGTTTTCTATGGAAGGTTTTGTGGGGACTATTGAGTAATACACATATGTTCTATTGATGACCAGCGGAGAGGAGTAAGTAACTTTTGAACAAGGGTTTCCACTTTGTAGATTATTGGTTCTTTTCACAAACATTGGGGTATAGTTTCCATTTATGAACTTCCTTGTGTTTAGCTATCATTATTTGAGTTCTCGGTTATGTTAATGTTCTACATTGGGAGCAAGACTACATTCTTTCGTTCTAATCACTGTTTAATACCTTCATTTTGTTGGAGTTCCATAAAGGTTGTGTTAATAGTTTAAGAGGTCTGACTTTTCATTTTGATATATGTGGTGGCGTTCATTAATGGCTTCTAAACTTCTATTTACCTGGAGATTGTGAATATCTTTAGAAGGCTCATCTTCTGGTTGAGTAAAAGTAATTTGTCGATCAACAATGTTCACTTGTTTTAGGATGTGAGGTTTTTTGTGTACCATTGTGGTTACCTTACGGTTGTTTGATTATGTTGCATCACTCTTGATAGTTTTGATAAGTTTTTAGTCTACCTACCAGTTCAATTCCCTTGGATTAGGGTGGTATACTTAGTTTTGCACTCGGTCGGTGGTTCATGGATTCTTAATTGTAGTCTATATTATTTCGGGTTTACAGCTTAATGTAACTTTTGTTTTTTAGAAGATCAGGATTAGAAGTTTATCATTGGAGTTGGGCTTAGTGTGGTTGCATCTTTAGATTGGTCGTCCCTTGGAGTAGTATTTCAATTTCGAGAGGTTACATTCAAACTTATGTTTTTGGGTTCGAGAGTTATTAGGGTTGAACTTTGGCCTTGTGTTCTGGGATTAATCACTTATTATTGCTTTTGCCACTCTTCGATGTTTAGACGGCGTTAGGAACTGTTTGTATGATTCAGTATGGGTAGGATATATGTGATGAATATAAGGTGTTGGGTTTGGAGTAGGAAGGAAAAAGTTTTACAGGTTTGGGGTAGGAACGAAAAAGTTTTACTTAAGAGTTAAGTAACATCTTCTCTTGTCTGTTGGTCGCTTCATTATGTTGTATCTGTGTGGTATTGGTTTATCTTAGATAGGTTTGTTGCATTAAGTTGTGTTGGGTATGGTTTGAAGGAAGTCATTACCAAAAGAAAGGAGTTGGGGTTTCTATTTTGAGTTTTGGAGCGATGAAGTCAATTTATGAATTTCCTATCAACCTTAAGTTTTGGGTTGGCGTCGCTCGACATGAGAGGGTATTTGTAAGGTCAAGCAAAGCGTGTGGGACGAGTACCTTTTGGTAGTCAATGTTGTAATGACCCTCAAGGTCATTTTTGCTATTTCTGATATTTTCAGCATTAAGATTTTTCATGTAGCGTCCCCAAGTAATTTATGACTTGCTTGGACTGATAGCTCAATCGACGGGTCATTAGTTTGAGTTTGGTGCAACTTTCCACTTGGTGGAGCCTTTAAAACTTGAATGATTTACTTCGGTAAGAATTTCAAGAAGACAACCTCGGAATGTAATTCTTACAGTTTAATCAGCTATGGAAAGGCCATTTAAGGCTAGGGCATCCTTGGTTCGGGCCCCAAAGCTTTTGCTGCGAGTTTGTTCCATTAGGTGTTTTAACTTTAAAACTTTAGTCAAGGATTCACTTTAGTCAACATTCTTGGTAAACGTGGTATGATAGGAATTATGTCAGTATGGTAAGCTCCAGAATGTTGAGTTTGGTCTAGAATGACCTTTTGTGCGGTTCTCAAAGCTTTTGGTCTAATTTCGAGTCCTCTTGTGGAAATTGGCTAAAATGGATCTTGCATGTGGGTCCCACATCAAGACGAGCTCGAGTGGATGTTTTGGTGGTTCCATTGAATTTGGAATGCAAAATCTTATTGGGTAGAGTATTTTGTTTATGCGCATGTGTTTCTGAACGAATGCTGAGCACATATGGGAGCTCTTTTTAATCTTAAACATGGTCTTGTACAACAATTTTTGTCTTCACATTTGCATTCTAGGCACCGCATTCGTGGAGGCCTACAATTATTGGTGTTCGCGTTCGTAAGCCATGCACCGCATTCGTAGAAACCAGCTGCTTGGTCATTGTATACGCGAGCCAAGCTCTGCATTCTTGAAGGCATGGGGCCTTGACCCTCCGCTTTTGTGGGAACTCTTCGGTGTTCGCGATGGACAATCTGGGTCAAACTATCCTTGTTGTCCTCCGTGATTGCGGACTTGGGCCCACGTTTGTGGTAGTTACCTGACTGGTATTTTAATTAACCCATTTTCAGCTTTCCTAATCTTTTTCAAAACTCAATTTTGGGAGCTAGAGGGATCCAAATTAGGCGATTCTAGTTGCATTGGTTCGAGTTATTTCATGGATACCCGTTAGAGTTTTTGTGGAGGAGCGGAGAGCATCAGTTGGAGTTAATTTTCACCCCCGAAGGGGCCTGCTTATGTATTTTTAATTTCAATTAAGTTTGCACGGTATCAGTTTTCCTATTCCAGGCTTAGAATTTTGTCGCGTGTCGGGGAATGAGCTCTGTGAGTCAATTAGGACCTTTTGACGGGGTCAATTTTGGAATTCCCAACACGACTCCAACATTCCCATTTTGATTTGATTTTTGGGTCCATTTCAAATTAGTGCAAATTTTGTGTCTTAACGTCCGTATTGATGTTGTGATCAATATTTTTTCTAGAATGGCATTGATCGAAAGTGATTTGAAGAGGAGAGCTCTATTAATGTGATTTGAGGGTGCGCATGTTGGGCCTAAGGTAGGCTACAATGTACTTGTTCTTATATTGAGCTCTATTAGATATTGCTTAACATTCATTGCATGTGATTTGGGATTGTTTGTGGTCTGTTAGGATTATCTTCCTTATTCTTATTTCTTGATTCCCATTTGAGTATTAGGCTAGTTTAGAATTGTTCAATCCTTATTTTAGGTTTGATTTTCCTTGTTTATGCCTTTGTTTAGTGTTATTTATCTCTTTGGGGTTGTTGTTCAATGCTTTATAGTATTCGGTATAGTTAATACCTTAGAATGAGATTTGGTTGAACCTTATATAATTATGGTTTCTTCTTGGGAGTGTTTCATCTGGTTTAGGATTGAAACTTTCCTTTAGACCTATATCCGGGCTAGCCTTTGGTTCTTTCATTGCTTTTATCACCGTAGGATGGAGCTAGTTGTGTTGTACCTTGGGTGTCACGACCCAGGGGTACCCTCTAGATGTAACATGGTGTATAGGACTCCGAGAGACCCCATACAAGCCTCTTAGCATTCATAAACATAAGAAATAGAACAATAGAGGTAAAGACAACATTCAAGTCCAAATGTTTTATAAAAGTAAAGCGGAAGTCTAAAACACTTGTCTCATTAGTCATCTAGTACAATAGAATGAAATTGGGCCTAGCCCATACATCATGTCCAAAACTGAAAATACGAAAGATGACTGAAACAAATGAAAACCCATCCTCGAATCATGAGGACTCACCAAAGCTCGGGAACCTCGCAATCAACCACTAGCCACGAAACTGAAAACCCTGACTGTCGGACCATTCATTTGGGGAAATGTAGGCAAGAGTATGCGTTAATACAAAACAATGTATAGCTATGCATAAAACATTTAAATCATGCTAAAAATAGGTCATTTCATGACATGCAATTGACCAAGCTAAAATATGATATAAAAGGGTGAGAAAAGATAAGTCATAAAACATGGTCAATGGAAGCTAACATATTTAAAGCCTTTGAACATATATGAGATGCTTCTTGAAGTAACCTTCATTCATTATTATTGTGAGAAGTAGCCTTAACCGACATAGAGACCATGTGAGCTATAACATGATCCTCCGGTGTCTCCCACACCGAAAAGGGTTGTCCTACTTGCAAAGGTAAGGACCATGAACTTCTAGCTTAGGTGGATCCACTAGCTAATGTCTATCTAGACAATCATCCTATGGGGGCACATAGGTAAGGGATAAAGAGATTGCTTCTAGAACACCGGCCTCTACTAACGGGAGAGCTTCAATCTCAATATCCTCTCGGTGCTAAGCATAAATCCCACTGAATAGTCATTTCTTACTTGTTCTTATTATCCATGGAAGGGCACGTCATCTTTCCAATCCAAGCTAAGTTATAAGTCATCCATGGAAAGGTATCATTCAATAACCAATCCAAGCTAGGTTTCATTAGGATAGCTCTTTATCTTTGATTCAATTAGGTGAGAAGACATTTCAACCTTAGAATCCTTATTATGTGAGAAAACCTTTCACAATCATGCTTTCATGTGTATATGAGAATATCCTTTCAACAACACAACAACAACAACATCATTGATACTTTACTCTCAAAGCATCCTTAAAACATTTGCATAGGTTTTATAAGAACATATATAATTCCATAATTTACCGTTCAAGGTTCACAACCCACTTTCAATCATTTATAAAACATGGGTTAGATATGGATTTCAGCATAAACTCATGTAATTCTATCAATACATGCTTGGTTTCATAAAACTCATCCTTCATAATCAAAATCCCACATCATATGATCATAACTTGGAAAACCTGGGGACTACATGGGTTTATAGGAGGAATCATCATAAAATCATAGTATTTCATCAATTCATTCATAAGAGATCATAATTCAATCATTTAAATCAATAATTGAAAGAACCCATGACAATTGAAGAAAACCTTAACTCAATTGGGGATTTCTAACTTTGAAAATAGGAGAATTTGGGAAACTTTATGAATGGAAGGAATCCATGGATGAAAGCAATCATACCTTAAAGCCAATTGCTTATCTTCAATGGGGGAATAGAGACTTGACTTGAAACCCGAGGTTGAATCCTTCTTCTTCAAGCTTTCTAGAGAGAGAAATATTTTGGAGAGAAGACTTGTTCTTCTCTTTGGTGAATTTGAAGAGAATGAAGTGAATGAACTAATTTGGGGGTTGGAATCATTTATATAGGTCTATAGATGAAGGGTAAAACGACGTAGTAAATGGATAAAATAATTAGGAAAAGACCCAACTACCCTTAAAATAACTACCGACATACCGACCTATGGACCCCTACCGATGGACTGTGGACTGACCGACGGTCCGTCCTACACCACCATTGTCCGCCATCAGAAACTAGAGTTTGGGGGGTCTAAACCATGGACCCTCAACAACAGACCGTGGACCCACCCACGGTCCGTTGGTTTGGCTGTGGTTCTGGGCTTCTGAGTCTTAGTTGGGGTGACCAACCATGGAGCACACCTACGGTCCGTGGTCCCATCTACAGGCCGTGGTTGGCCTCCGTCGTTCGGCACCTGCAACTTCTGAAAATTGCTATCTTTCCCATTTTCAAATTCGGGGTGTTACAATATCTCCCCCTTGGGATCATTCGTCCTCGAATGAGATTCAAGCAAGTACGAAAAGAGTAGGAGAGAAACTAACAACCCAATCATCAATGCAACTTCATCGAAATGCATATAACCAAGGAGGAAGTAATATCCCAAAGCTAGGACGTAATTAAAACATCATAAGAGGGGTGGAACTAAATCTAACAACCCATCATGCATGCAATAAACATATCCGAGGAGGAAACATCAACTCCAATCTCAACACATCACAAAACATCACATCATGAAGTCTATATGCAACTCATACTCAATGCACATAAACATGTAGAAATCAATCAAATTGACTCATTTTCTCAGAACTTAAACTTTTCATGAATCATGCATAGTAAGGAAATCATGGAAACATTTAAGGCACATGACTCCAAAATCAAAGAGTGAACCATGAGGAACTCATTACCTCAAGCTAGAGTAGGAGTAGAAGGATAGAGATGAGGATATCGGGACATCATATCGGCCTCGGCCTCCCAAGTAGCACCCTCAACTAATTGATTCCTCCATAATACTTTCACGGAAGCAACTTCTTTATTTCTCAACTTCTTGATTTGCCGATCTAAAATCTCAACCGGGACTTATTCATAAGAAAGATTCTCCTTAACTCCCATACCTTCTATGGGAACTATGTCGGATCACCAACACATTTATTCAACATAGAGGCAAGAAAAATCGGATGCACCGATGCCAACTCATTAGGCAATTCTAGTTCATAAGCAACCTTACCAACACGTCTCACAATTTGATATGGGCCTACATAACGAGGACTAACCTTCCCTTTCTTCCTAAACCTCATTACACCCTTCATGGGTGAAATTTTTAAGTAAACCCAATTATGAACATCAAACTCAAGATCTCTTCTTCTTACATCGACATATGACTTTTGCCGACTTTGAGCCGTTTTCAACCTTTATCTAATAAGTCAAACTTTCTCTATGGCCTCGTGGACCAACTTGGGACCTATTAGGGCAACTTCAGCTACCTCAAACCAACCTATAGGAGATATACACCTCCTACCATATAATGCCTCAAATGGAGCCATATCAATACTCGAGTGATAGCTTTTGTTATAAGCAAACTCAATCAATGGTAAATGGTCATCCCAATTACCCTTAAAATCAATCACACAAGCTCTCAACATGTCTTTCAAAGTTTGGATAGTATGCTCCGCTTGTCCATCGGTTTGGGGATGAAAGGCCGTACTAAGATTAACACGAGTACCAAGAACTTTTTGGAAAGACTTCCAAAACTGAGAAGTGAATTGGATACCATGATCGGAAATAATGGACAAAGGCACTCCATGCAACTTTACTATTTCTCTTAAGTACAACTTAGCATAATCCTCCACTGAATAGGAAACTTTGATGGGAATAAAATTAGAAGATTCGTCATCCGATCTACTATAACCTAAATCGAGTCATGTTTTCGCCGGGTACGAGGCAAACCAATAATAAAGTCCATGTTCAAATCTTTCCACTTCCAAGAAGGAATGCTAATGTCTTGGGATAAACGTCCCGGTTTCTGATGCTCAACTTTCACTTGTTGACAATTAGGACACTTAGTAACAAATTCCGCAATATCCTTCTTCATCCCATTCCACTAATAGATCTCCAGCAAATCATGGTACATCTCTGTGTCTCCCGGGTGAATGGAATACCGCAAACTATGGGATTCTGACGAGATTTGTTCCCTCAAGTCATCAACATTTGGAACACACAAACGACCTTCATATCTAAGTACACCATCTTCCCCTTGGGAGAAAGCCTCAACGGATTTCTTACGCACCCCTTCTTTTAAATCGACCAAAGTTGGATCAAGACCTTGCTTGGCTTTCACATCCACCACAAAAGATGATTTCGAGCCGTTGTGAACCATAACACCACCCTTGGTAGAGTCTACTAACTGAACACCCATTCGGGCCAATCTATGAACATCTCAAACCAACTCTTTCTTATCTTCTTCAATATGGGCAACACTACCCATGGATAACCGACTAAGAACATCCGCCACTACATTAGCCTTACCGGGGTGATAGAGAACATCATGTAACAATCTTTCAATAACTCAAGCCACCTTCTTTGGCGAAGATTTAGATCCTTCTGATTAAGCACATATTGCAAACTCGTGTGGTCTGTAAACACATCTACATGAACACCATACATATAATGCCTTCAAATCTTTAAGGCAAAAATAACCACCGCTAGTTCAAGGTAATGGGTAGGGTAATTCTTTTCATGAATCTTAAGTTACCTTGAGGCATAGGCAATAACTTTCCCATTTTGCATAAGCACACACCCTATCCCAATTATCGAGGCATTACAATAAACAACAAAACCATCAGTCCCTTCCATTAAAGTCAACACCGGAGAGGAAGTAAGTCTATCCTTAAACTCTTGGAAACTCTTCTCACACGCTTCGTACAATATGAACTTAGCTCTCTTTTGAGTTAAAGCCGTCAAAGGAGAGGCAATTGAACAAAACCACTAAACAAACCTTTTGTAATAAATGGCTAAACCCAGGAAACTTCTAATATTCGAAGGGGATAGAGGTCTAGGTCAACTCTTGACCGCATCCATCTTCTTAGGATCTACCTCAATGCCCTTACTTGAAACAATATGACTAAGAAAAGCTACGGACCTTAACCAAAACTCGCATTTACTAAACTTGAAAAAGATTTGTTGGTCCTTAAGAATTTGCAACACGATCCTCAAATGATCAATATGCTCATTCTCACTTCTCAAATAGATCAATATATCATCAATGAAACAATCACAAACATGTCAAGGTATTGTCTAAACACCATATTCATCAAATCCATAAACGTCGGAGGAGGATTAGTCAACCCAAATGACATTACCAAAAACTCATAGTGACCATACCGAGTTCGAAAATCCATCTTCGGAATATCATCTTCCTTCATCCTCAATTGGTGATAACCCGACCTAAGGTCAATCTTGGAAAAGTAACTTGCTCCTTGGAGTTGGTCAAATAGATCATCTATTCTCGAAAGAGGATATTTATTCTTAATAGTCACCTTGTTCAATTGCCCGTAGTCAATACACATACGAACCATCTTTCTTTCTAACAAACAAAACTAGAGCACCCCATGGAGAGATACTCGGTCGGATGAAACCCTTACCCATAAATCTTTCAATTGTTCTTTCAACTCCTTTAGTTCCGCCGGAGCCATCCGCTAAGTAGGAATAGAAATAGGTTGCATATCTGGGAGAAGGTCAACACCAAAGTCTATTTCCCTTTCGGGAGGAATACCGGGTAAATTATATGGGAACACTTCCGAAAACTCATTAACAATGGGGACCGACTCAAGAGTACGGGTTTAGGAATCCACATCCCTCACCCTAACAAAATGGTAAATGCAACCCTTATAAATCATCTTTCTAGCTTTAAGACAAGAGACAAACTGACCCTTGGGCATGGAATTTCCCCCTTTCCACTCTAGGACAGGCTCATTCGGGAACTGAAATTTGACTACACGAGTTCTACAATCAATAGAAGCATAACATGAGTGCAGCCAATCCATACCAAGGATAACTTCAAAATCTAGCATATCAAGCTCTACCAAGTCAACAAGAGTAAATCTATGGGACAAGGAGTTGAGACACTTTCTATAGACCCTCTTAGCCACAATAGAATCACCAACAGGAGTAGAGACATGAAAAGGATCTAACAACACATCCGAAAGAACATTAAACCTCATAGCCATATATGGTGTCACAAAAGACAAGGTAGCACTGGGATCAACTAAAGCATAAACATCAAGTTGGAAGACTTTCAACATACCGGTAACCACATCGGGAGAACCCTCTTGTTCACCACGAGTCTAAAGTGCATAGAATCAGTTTTGCTCGGGAGCATTGGAATCCGAACCACTAGGATGAGCTTGCTTGCCCTGTCTTCCTTTAGCTGTGAGCATTGGGAAATCCCTCATTTTATGACCACTTTTACCACAACTGAAGCAACCATCTGTGTCGGCTAGGCACTTACTAATGTGAGGCCAAAATACATATTTTTAATTATTATTTGCCTTAAATTTATTATTTATATTTGTCCTTTTTGAGCATAAATTTTATGGATTGTGCTTAATAGTATATTTTATTTTTAGGATTAAATTGGTGTGAACATGAAGAAATTTAGAGCTAAAATGAATTAAATATGGAAGGTTGAAGAAGGAAATCAAGCAGACTGCTTAATGGATTAAATTGAATATAATAATATGTATTATATAAAAGTTGCAAAGAATTAGAGTTGAATTGAAATACTACATAGCCACGTGTTAACATTTGAAGACACGCAACACTGAAGCGGCGGAAATACGCACGATACAACTGTTCACGCGGAATCCTTTTAGGTTTTGGGTTCCTAATTTGTTTTGGACTCAATTATTTTATTCAGGGATTCCTACATATATAAATAGGCCATAATAATAATTATTAAGGGGGGAGGATACAATGTAGGAAATAACTATTGATTTAGGATTTCATCTTTTCTTCTCTTTTATTTATTTTACATCTTTTATTTGAATGATTCGTTGTAATTACTCTATGTCTATGTGGAGTTAAACTTCTCGTTCTTGGATTATATTTACTTACAAAATGACTGTTTAGTGATTTTGATTCAGCATATTTGTTTATCATATTGGTTGTTCTTATATTCTTGTGATTACTATTTTGATCCTTGGCCACCATTAGAATAAATTTATTGTCTTCTTTTGAACTCGGGAGAGGAATAGAGGGATAGAATGTGGAATATAAGGAGCATGATCTTTTCTTCAATATCACTTGAACTGATTTGTGTCTAGGATAAGGATATACCTAGGTGCCTTGCTTGGGTCAAATACGAGAAGACAACGTAATGCTCCATAGTTGGTTCAGTCTATCCCCGCTCAAAGATGTAGTTAGGCTGTCAATTGTGGTAGACGGTTAGAGGTCGGGAGATCATGACTATATTATCAACCCCGTGAATCAATAACTTGATAATCAAATAAGTTGATGAAATTGATGCTAAACATGATTGTTAGTTAAATCATAATCCTAGATCGATTCATTCATTAATTGTGTGAAAACCTATCTTTTCTTAGTTAATTGATTTTAGTTATTTTATCTTTATTTTTAGTTTAGTTAATATATATTCATCTTTGAAATCCTCCACTTAAATAAATAATCAGAATTAGTATAATTTAGTAAGACTAATCAATTGACAAGTCATTTGGGTTCGATAATCCGGTTCTTTTAGGGCCACAATATTACTTGCGCGACCACGTACACTTGCGTGTGCAATTGGAAGCAACAAGTTTTTGGCGCCGCTGCCGGGGACTTAGAAATTAATTTTTTTTCTATGTTAAACACTTCTTTTTATTTATTTAAGTTTAATATAAAAAAATTTTAAAAAAAGGCAAAAAAAATTTAAATTTTTTTTTCTTATGTTATCTTATTTTAATAGTGTCACTTTTTTTTCTTTTGATCTGTTTTTGCAGATTAGGGGAAGTTTGAGTACCCAAGAATTTGAAGCAAAGGAGCATGTTTGAGCTTAAGTGTGAGTGCGTACGACCCTTGATGAAAAAATAATTGAGAGAACATGCTACTAGCTAGGCCTAAGGGAGTTTTTCTAACGCTTGTTCTAAATTTTATTTGATGCTTTGGGGACATAGCATCTTTTTAAGTGTGGGGTGGAGGAATGAATTCCTAGTTTTTACTGTTTTATTGAGTCTTTTCTTTTTTAGGATGTGTTCCTTGATTTTTGTTTTCGGTTCTTTTCCTGAGGATAGTCCCTTTGAACCGAGTGTCTTTTATTTTTAGGAATAATTTTTCTTTTTATTTATTTTATTTTTTTGGAGAGAAAAGAAAAGATCCTTTTGGGTTGTGTGATACGTGCTATTTGAGCCTAATTTTGAGTAGTACTTTCTTGTGAATGCTTGATTGTTAGTGAAATTGCAAACTCCTTGACATCTAGGCTCATGGTTGTGACTTTGTATATAACTTATTTTATTTTGTAGTTTGCTATGATCTTGTCTCTCTTAGAAGTTGAATTGATCCATCTTGATTTATACTTGTGCCATGTGTGGTGAGAATTTGTATATTCAATGTTTTGCATCTTAGTCTAGAACTTGCCATGCATGTTATTGAAGCGAAATAAAAAAGTGTTGCTTGTTTAGGAGATGATAATAGGCTTTCTTTGATTTGTCTTGTAAATTTTAGCCTTTTCAGATACATATCACTAGTAGCCTTTGTGTCTGTAGCTTTTTATTGGTAGCCATATTTTTGCCTTGACTTTTTTGTTGAATCCCTAGTTTTTGCCCCTGCTTCCTTGAGCACTGTAGCATAGACTT
>JAJONR010003072.1:0-20975 GCA_029582245.1 Solanum etuberosum | reverse complement strand
ATGGATTTTTGGTGATCCAGAATTCCGACGTCATTTTTGCCAAAAATTTTCATGGACGTCCGTTAAGACCTTAGCTATGAGGCCGGTTGGTCCCCACGACGAAACCGGCCAATTTTCAAGGTCAAACAAGCCCAAGAGCATTCAAACCCCCCATTTTGCCAATTTTCGTGTGCTATAGTCCATGCATTTTCAGTGATCTAGCATTCCGACATCATTTTTACCGAAATTTTTCTTGGACGACCGTTAAGACCTTATCTATAGAGCCGGTTGGTCCCGACGGCCATACCGGCCCATTTTCAAGGTAAAACGAGCCCCAGAGTTGGCAAACCCCTCATTTTGCCGATTTTCGTGTGCTAGTCCATGAATTTTTGGTGATCCGAAATTCCGATGACATTTTTGCCGAAAGTTTTCATGGACGTTCGTTAAGACCTTAGCTATGGAGCCTGTTGGTCCCCACGGCCAAACCGGCCCATTTTCAAGGTGAAACGATCCCTGAAGAAGCCAAACCCCCCATTTTGCCGATTTTCATGTGCTATAGTCCATTAATTTTTGGTGATCCAGAATTTCGACTTCATTTTTGCCGAATATTTTTATGGACACCCGTTAAGACCTTAGCTATTGAGTCGGTTGGTCCCCATGGCCAAACCGGCCCATTTTCAAGGTCAAAAGAGTCCAAGAGCGGGCAAACCCCCGAATTTTGCCGATTTTTATGTGCTATAGTCCATGGATTTTTGGTGATCCAGAATTGCGATGTAATTTTTGCCGAAAAATTTCATGGACGCCCGTTAAGACCTTAGCTATGGAGCCGATTTGTCCCCACGGCCAAACCGACCAATTTTCAAGGTCAAACGAGCCCCAGAGAAGGCAAACCCCCCATTTTGCCGATTTTCGTGTGCTATAATCCATGGATTTTTGGTGATCCAGAATTCCGACGTCATTCTTGTCGAAAATTTTCATGGAGGTCCGTTAAGACCTTAGCTATGAGGTCGGTTGGTCCCGGCGGCCAAACTGGGCCATTTTCAAGGTCAAACGATCCCTAGAGCCGACAAACTCCCCATTTTGCCGATTTTCGTGTGCTATAGTCCATGGATTTTCGGTGATCTAGAATTCCGACGTTCTTTTTGCCAAACTTTTTCATGTACGCCCGTTAAAACCTTAGCTATGGAGCCGGTTGGTTCCCATGGCCAAACCGACCCATTTTCAAAGTCAAACGAACCCCAGAGCTGGCAAAGTCCCCATTTTGCCGATTTTCGTGTGCTATAGTCCATGGATTTTTGTTGATTCGTAATTCTGACGTTATTTTTGCAAAAAAATTTCATGGAGGTCCGTTGAGACCTTAACTATTGAGCTGGTTAGTCCCCACGACTAAATTGGCTCACATTCAAGGTCAAATGAGCCCCAGAGTAGGCAGATCCCTCATTTTACCAATTTTCGTGTACTATAGACCATGGATATTTGGTGATCCGAAAATCCGACGTCATTTTTGCCGAATATATTTATGGACGCCATTTAAGACCTTACCTATGGAGCCGATAGGTCCCCACGGCCAAACCGGCCCATTTTCAAGGTCAATCTAGCCCTAGAGCAGGCAAACCCCCCATTTTGCCGATTTTCGTGTCATATAATCCATGGATTTTTGGTGATCCAAAATTCCGACGTCATTTTTGACAAATTTTCATGGACGCCCATTAAGAACTTAGCTATGGATCCGGTTGGTCCCCACGGACAAATGGGCCCATTTTCAAGGTGAAACGATCCCCAGAGCAGGCAAATCCCCCATTTTACCGATTTTCGTGTGCTATAGTTCATGGATTTTTGGTGATCCAGAATTTCGACGTCATTTTTGCCGAATATTTTTATGGACGCCCGTTGAGACCTTAGATATTGAGTCGGTTGGTCCTCACGACCAAACCGGCCAATTTTCAAGGTCAAACAAGCCCCAAAGAAGGCAAACCCCCCATTTTGCCAATTTTTGTGTGCTATAGTCCATGGATTTTTGGTGATCCAGAATTCCGACGTCATTTTGGATGAAATTTTTCTTGGACGTCCGTTAAGACCTTAGATATGGAGCCGGTTGGTCCCCACGGCCAAACCAGCCCATTTTCAAGGTCAAACGAGCCCCAGAGCAGGTAAACCCCCCATTTTGCCGATTTTTGTGTGCTATAGTTCATGAAATTTTGGTGATCCGGAATTCCTGCATCATTTTTGCCAAAAATTTTCTTGGACGTCCGTTAAGACCTTAGCTATGGATCCGGTTTGGCCCCACGGCCAAAACCAGCCCATTTTCAAGGGCAAACGATCCCCAGAACAGGCAAACCCCCCTATTTTGCCGATTTTCGTGTGCTATATAGTCCATCTATTTTTGGTGGTCCAAAATTCCGACGTCATTTTTATCGAAACTTTTCTGGGACGTCCATTAAAACTTTAGTTATGGAGTTGATTGGTCCCCACGGCCAAACCTACCCATTTACAAGGTCAAACGATCCCCAGAGCAGGCAAATCTCCCATTTTCCCAATTTTCGTGTGCTATAGTCCATGGATTTTTGGTGATCCGGAATTCCGACGTCATTTTTGCAGAAATTTTTCATGGACGCCCGTTAAGACCTTAGATTTTGAGCCGGTTAGTCCCCACGGCAAAACCGGCCCATTTTCAAGGTCAAACAAGCTCCAGAGCCGGAAAACCCCCCATTTTACCGATTTTAGTGTGCTATAGTCCATGGATTTTTCGTAATCCAGAATTCCGACGTCATTTTTGCCGAAATTTTTCTTGGACTTCCGTTAAGACCTTAGCTGTGGAGCCGGTTGGTCCCCACGGCCAAACCGGCCAATTTTCAAGGTTAAACGAGCCCCAGAGCAGGCAAACCCCCAATTTTGCCTATTTTCGTGTGCTATAGTCCATGAATTTTTGGTGATCCAAAATTCCGACGTCATTTTTACCGAAATTTTTCTGGGACGTCTGTTTAGACTTTAGCTATGGGGTCGGTTGGTCCCCACGGACAAACCGGCCCATTTTCAAGGTCAAACGAGCCCAAGAGCAGGCAAACCCCCCATTTTCCCAATTTTCGTGTGCTATCGTCCATGGACTTTTGGTGATCTAGAATTCCGACGTCATTTATGCCAAAAATTTTCATGGTCGTCCGTTAAGACCTTTCCTATGAGGCCTGTTGGTCCCCATGGCCAAACTGGCCCATTTTCAAGGTCAAACGAGCCCCAGAGCCGACAAACCCCCCATTTTGCCAATTTTCGTGTCCTATAGCCCATGGATTTTCGGTGATCCGAAATTCCGACGTCATTTTTGCTGAAAATTTTCTTGGACGTCCGTCAAGACCTTAGCTATGAAGCCGGTTTGTCCCCACGGTCAAACCGGCCCAATTTCAAGGTGAAAGGAGCCCCAGAGCAGGCAAACCCCACATTTTGCCAATTTTCGTGTGCATAGTCCATGAATTTTTGTTGATCCGAAATTCCGACGTCATTTTTGCTGTAAATTTTCTTGGACGGCCGTTAATACCTTAGCTATGAACCCGGTTTGTCCCCAAGGCCAAACCAGCCCAATTTCAAGGCCAAACGAGCCCCAGAGCAGGCAAACCCCCCATTTTGCCGATTTTCGTGTGCTATAGTCCATGAATTTTTGGTGATCCGGAATTCCGACGTCATTTTTGCCGAAATTTTTCATGAACGCCCGTTAACACCTTTGCTATGGAGCCAGTTTGTCCCCACGGAAAAACCGGCCCATTTTCAAGGTCAAACGAGCCCCAGAGCCGGCAAAGTCCCCATTTTGCCGATTTTCGTGTGCTATAGTCCATGGATTTTTGTTGATCCAGAATTCCGTCGTCATTTTTGACAAAAATTTTCTTGGACGTCCGTTAAGACCTTAACTATTGAGCCGGTTGGTCCCCACGGCTAAATCGGCTCATATTCAAGGTCAAATGAGCCCTAGAATAGGAAAATCCCTCATTTTGCCGATTTTCGTGTGCTATAGTCTATGGATATTTGGTGATTCGGAATTCCGACGTCATTTTTGCTGAATATTTTTATGGACGCCCGTTAAGACCTTAGCTATGGAGCCGATTGGTCCCCACGGCCAAACCGGCCCATTTTCAAGGTCAAACGAGCCCTAGAACAGGCAAACCCCCTATTTTGCCGATTTTCGTGTCATATAATCCATGGATTTTTGGTGATCCAAAATTCCGACGTCATTTTTATCGAAACTTTTCTGGGACGTCCGTTAAGACCTTAGCTATGGAGCCGGTTGGTCCCCAAGGACAAACCGTCCCATTTTCAAGGTGAAACGATCCCCAGAGCAGGCAAACCCCCCATTTTGCCGATTTTCGTGTGCTATAGTCCATGCATTTTTGGTGATCCAGAATTCTGATGTCATTTTTGCCGAATATTTTTATGAACTCCCGTTAAGACCTTAGATATTGAGTCAGTTGGTCCCCATGACCAAACCGGCCAATTTTCAAGGTCAAACGAGCCCTAGAGAAGGCAAACCCCCCATTTTGCCAATTTTTGTGTGCTATAGTCCATGAAATTTTGGTAATCCAAAATTCCGACGTCATTTTTGCCGAAATTTTTCTTGGACTTCCGTTAAGACCTCAGTTGTGGAGACGGTTGGTCCCCACGGCCAAACCGGCCAATTTTCAAGGTTAAACGAGCCCAGAGCTGGCAAACCCCCAATTTTGCCTATTTTCGTGTGCTATAGTCCATTAATTTTTGGTGATCCGAAATTCCGACGTCATTTTTACCAAAATTTTTCGGGGACGTCCGTTAAGACTTTAGCTATGGAGTCGGTTGGTCCCCACGGACAAACCGGCCCATTTTCAAGGTCAAACGAGTCCAAGAGCAAGCAAACCCCCTATTTTCTCGATTTCCGTGTGCTATGGTCTATGGACTTTTGGTGATCTGAAATTCCGACGTCATTTATGCCAAAAATTTTCATGGTCGTCCGTTAAGACCTTTCCTATGAGGCCTGTTGGTTCCCATGGCCAAACTGGCCCATTTACAAGGTCAAACGAGCCCCAGAGCCGACAAACCCCCATTTTGCCGATTTTCGTGTGCTAGCCCATAGATTTTTGGTGATCCTAAATTCAGACGTCATTTTTGCCGAAAATTTTCTTGGACGTCCGTCAAGACCTTAGCTATGAAGCCGGTTTGTCCCCACGGTCAAACCGGCCCAATTTCAAGGTGAAAGGAGCCCCAGAGCAGGCAAACCCCACATTTTGCCAATTTCCGTGTGCTATAGTTCATTAATTTTTGGTGATCCGAAATTTCGACGTCATTTTTGCCAAAAAATTTCTTGGACGGCCGTTAAGACCTTAGCTATGAAGCCGGTTTGTCCCCACGGCCAAACCGGCCTAATTTCAAGGCCAAACGAGCCCCAGAGCAGGCAAACACCCCATTTTGCCGATTTTCGTGTGCTATAGTCCCTGAATTTTTGGTGATCCGGAATTCCGACATTATTTTTGCCGAAATTTTTCATGGGCGCCCGTTAACACCTTTTCTATGGAGCCAGTTTGTCCCCACGGAAAAACCAGCCCATTTTCAAGGTCAAACGAGCCCTAGAGTCGACAAACTCCCCATTTTGCCGATTTTCATGTACTATAGTCAATGGATTTTTGGTGATCTAGAATTCCGACATCATTTTTGCCGAAAATTTTCATGGACGTCCGTTAAGACCTTAGCTATGAGGCCGGTTGGTCCACACGGCGAAACCGGCCAATTTTCAAGGTCAAACGAGCCCAAGAGCAGGCAAACCCCCCATTTTGCCAATTTTCGTGTTCTGCAGTCCATGCATTTTTAGTGATCCGGCATTCCGACATCATTTTTACCAAAATTTTTCTTGGACGTCCATTAAGAGCTTAGCTATAGAGCCGGTTGGTCCAGACGGCCAAACCCGCCCATTTTCAAGGTAAAACGAGCCCCAGAGTAGGCAAACCCCCCATTTTGCCGATTTTCGTGTACTAGTCCATGGATTTTTGGTGATTCGGAATTCCGACGACATTTTTGCCGAAAGTTTTCATGGACGTTCGTTAAGACCTTAGCTATGGAGCCGGTTGGTCCCCACGGCCAAACCGTCCCATTTTCAAGGTGAAACTAGCCCCAGAGCAGGCAAACCCCCCATTTTGTATATTTTTGTGTGCTATAGTCCATGAATTTTTGGTGATCCAGAATTCCGACGTCATTTTTGCCAAAAATTTTCATGGACGCCCGTTAAGACCTTAGCTATGGAGCCGTTTAGTCCCCACGGTCAAACCGGCCAATTTTCAAGGTTAAATGAGCCCCAGAGCAGGAAAATCCCCCATTTTGCCAATTTTCGTGTGCTATAGTCCATGGATTTTTGGTGATCCAAAATTCTGACGTCATTTTTGCAGAAAACTTTCTTGGACATCCGTCAAGACCTTAGCAATGAAGCCGGTTGGTCCCCACGGCCAAACCGGCCCAATTTAAAGGTGAGACGAACCCAGAGCAGGCAAACCCCCCATTTTTCCGATTTTCGTGTGCTATAATCCATGGATTTTTGGTGATCCGGAATTCCGACGTCATTTGTGTCGAAAATTTTCATGGATGTCCATTAAGAACTTAGCTATGAGGCCGGTTGGTCCCCACGGTGAAACCGGTCAATTTTCAAGGTTAAACGACCCCAAGAGCAGGCAAACCCTCCATTTTACCAATTTTCGTGTGCTATAGTCCATGGATTTTTGTGATTCGGAATTCCGATGTCATTTTTGCCAATTTTTTTCATGGACACCCGTTAAGACCTTTGCTATGGAGCCGGTTGGTCCCCATGGCCATACCGGCCCATTTTCAAGGTCAAACGAGCCCCAGAGCCGGCAACGTCCCTATTTTGCCGATTTTCATGTGCTATAGTCCATGGATTTTTGGTGATCCGAAATTTTGACGTCATTTTTACCGAAATTTTTCTGGGACGTCCGTTAAGACTTTAGATATGGAGCCGGTTGGTCCCCACGGACAAACCGGCCCATTTTCAAGGTCAAACAAGCCTAAGAGCAGGCAAACCCCCCATTTCCCTGATTTTCGTGTGCTATGGTCCATGGACTTTTGGTGATCTGGAATTCCGACGTCATTTATGCCAAAAAATTTCATGGTCGTCAGTTAAGACCCTTCCTATGAGGCCTGTTGGTCTCCATGGCCAAACTGGCCCATTTTCAAGGTCAAACGAGCCCCAGAGCCGGCAAACCCCAGTTTACCAATTTTCATGTGCTATAGTCCATGAATTTTTGGTGATCCAAAATTTCGACGTCATTTTTGCCAAAATTTTTCATAGACGTCTGTTAAGACCTTAGCTATGGAGTTGGTTGGTCCCCACGGCCAAACCGGCCCATTTTCGTGTGCTATAGTCCATGGATTTTTGGTAATCCAGAAGTCCGCCGTCATTTTTGCTGAAATTTTTCATGCACGTCCGTTAAGACCTTAGATGTGGATCTGGTTGGTCCCCACGGCCAAACCGGCCCATTTTCAAGGTCAAACGATCTCCAGAGCCGACAAACTCCCCATTTTGCCAATTTTCATGTACTATAGTCCATGAAATTTTGGTGATCCAGAATTCCGACGTCATTTTTGCCGAAAATTTTCATAGACGTCCGTTAAGACCTTAGCTATGAGGCCGATTGGTCCCCACGGCAAAACCGGCCAATTTTCAAGGTCAAACGAGCCCAACAGCAGGCAAACCCCCCATTTTGCCAATTTTCGTGTGCTATAGTCCATGCATTTTCAGTGATCCGGCATTCCGACATCATTTTTACCGAAATTTTTCTTGGACGTCCGTTAAGACCTTATCTATAGAGCCGGTTGGTCCCGAAGGCCAAACCGGCCCATTTTCAAGGTAAAACGAGCCCCAGAGTTAGCAAACCCCTTATTTTGCCGATTTTCGTGTGCTAGTCCATGGATTTTTGGTGATCCGGAATTTCGATGACATTTTTGCCGAAAGTTTTCATGGACGTTCGTTAAGACCTTAGCTATGGAGCCGGTTGGTCCCCACGGCCAAACCGGACCATTTTCAAGGTCAAACGAACCACAGAGCGGGAAAACTCCCCAGAGAAGCCAACCCCCTATTTTGCCGATTTTCGTGTGCATAGTTCATGAATTTTTGGTGAACCGAAATTCTGACGTCATTTTTGCCGAATATTTGTATGGACACCCGTTAAGACCTTAGCTATTTAGCCGGTTGGTCCCCATGGCCAAACCAGCCCATTTTCAAGGTCAAACGAGTCCAAGAGTGGGCAAACCCCCGAATTTTGCCGATTGTCATGTGCTATAGTCCATGGATTTTTGGTAATCCAGAATTCCGACGTCATTTTTGCCGAAAAATTTCATGGACTCCCGTTAAGACCTTAGCTATGGAGTCGGTTTGTCCCCACGGCCAAACTGACCAATTTTCAAGGTCAAACGATCCCCAGAGAAGGCAAACCCCCCATTTTGCTGATTTTTGTGTGCTACAGTCCATTGATTTTTTGTGATCCAGAATTCCGACGTCATTTTTTGCCGAAAATTTTCATGGAGGTCCGTTAAGACCTTATCTATGAGGTCGGTTGGTCCCCAGGGGCAAACTAGGTCATTTTCAAGGTCAAACGAGCCCTAGAGCCAACAAACTCCCCATTTTGCTGATTTTCGTGTGCTATAGTCCATGGATTTTTGGTGATTCGGAATTCCGGCGTTTTTTTTGACGAAATTTTTCATGGACGCCCGTTAAAACCTTAGCTATGGAGCCGGTTGGTCCCCATGGCCAAACCGGCACATTTTCAAGGTCAAACGAGCCCCAGGGCCGGCAAAGTCCCCATTTTGACGATTTTCGTGTGCTATAGTCCATGGATTTTTGTTGATCCAGAATTCCGACGTCATTTTTGCCAAAAATTTTCATGGAGGTCCGTTGAGACCTTAACTATTGAGCCGGTTGGTCCCCACGGCTAAATTGGCTCATATTCAAGGTCAAATGAGCCCCAGAGTAGGCAAATCCCTCATTTTGCCGATTTTTGTGTGCTATAGTCCATGGATATTTGGTGATCCGGAATTCCGACGTCATTTTTGCCAAATATTTTTATGGACACCCGTTAAGACCTTAGCTATGGAGCCGATTGGTCCCCACAGCCAAACCGGCCCATTTTCAAGGTCAAACGAGCCCTAGAGCAGGGCAACCCCCCATTTTGCCGATTTTCGTGTCATATAATCCATGGATTTTTGGTGATCCAAAATTACAACGACATTTTTGACGAAAATTATCATGGACGCCCGTTAAGACCTTACTTATGGAGCCGGTTGGTCCCCATGGACAAACCGGCCCATTTTCAAGGTGAAATGAGACCCAGAGCAGGCAAACCCCCCATTTTGCCGATTTTCGTGTAGTCCATGGATTTTTGGTGATCCAGAATTCCGACGTCATTTTTGCCGAATATTTTTATGGACCCCCGTTAAGACCTTAGATATTGAGTCGGTTGGTCCCCACGACCAAACCGACCAATTTTCAAGGTCAAACGAGCCCCAGAGAAGGCAAACCCCCTATTTTGCCAATTTTTGTGTGCTATAGTCCATGAATATTTGGTGATCCAGAATTCCGACGTCATTTTTGACGAAATTTTTCTTGAACGTCCGTTAAGACCTTAGCTATGGAGTCGGTTGGTCCCCACGGCCAAACCAGCCTATTTTCAAGGTCAAACGAGCTCCAGAGCAGGTAAACCCCCCATTTTGCCGATTTTCGTGTGTTATAGTCCATGGAATTTTGGTGATCCGGAATTCCTGCATCATTTTTGCTTAAATTTTTCTTGGACGTCCGTTAAGACCTTAGCTATGGATCCGATTTGGCCCCACGGCCAAAACCAGCCCATTTTCAAGGTCAAACGAGCCCAAAACAGGCAAACCCCCTATTTTGCTGATTTTCGTGTGCTATAGTCCATCTATTTTTGGTCATCCAAAATTCTGACGTCATTTTTATCGAAATTTTTCAGGGACCTCTGTTAAAACTTTAGCTATGGGGCCACTTGGTCCCCACGGCCAAACCTACCAATTTTCAAGGTCAAACGATCCTCAGAGCAGGCAAATCCCCCATTTTCCCAATTTTCGTGTGCTATAGTCCATGGATTTTTGGTGATCCAGAATTCCGACGCCCGTTAAGACCTTACCTTTTGAGCCGGTTAGTCCCCACGGCAAACCCCCTATTTTCCCGATTTTCGTGTGCTATAGTCCATAGAATTTTGGTGATCTGGAATTCCGACGTCATTTATGCGAAAAATTTGCATGGTCGTCCGTTAAGACCTTTCCTATGAGGCTTATTGGTCCCCATGGCCAAACTGGCCCATTTTCAAGGTCAAACGAGCCCCAAAACCGACAAACCCCACATTTTGCCAATTTTCGTGTGCTATAGCCCATGGATTTTTGGTGATCCGAAATTCCGACGTCATTTTTGCAAAAAAATTTCTTGTACGTCCGTCAAGACCTTAGCTATGAAGCCGGTTTGTCCCCACGGAAAACCTGGCCCAATTTCAAGGTGAAACAAGCCTCAGAGCAGGCAAACCCCACATTTTGCCAATTTTCGTGTGCTATAGTCCATGAATTTTTGGTGATCTGAAATTCCGACGTCATTTTTGCTGAAAATTTTCTTGGACGGCCGTTAAGACCTTAGATATGAAGCCGGTTTGTCCCCATGGCCAAACCGGCCCAATTTAAAGGCCAAACGATCCCCAGAGCAGGCAAACCCCCCATTTTGCCGATTTTCGTGTGCTATAGTCAATGGATTTTTGGTGATCCGGAATTCCAACGTCATTTTTGCCGAAATTTTTCATGGACTCCCGTTAAGACCTTAGCTATGGAGTCGGTTGGTCCCCATTGCCAAACCAGCCCATTTTCAAGGTCAAACGAGCCCAGAGCAGGCAAACCCCCCATTTTGCCAATTTTCGTGTGCTATAGTCCATGGCTTTTTGGTGATCCAGAATTCCGACGTCATTTTTACAAAAAATTTTCATGAATATTTGTTAAGACCTTAGCTATGGAGCCGGTTGGTCCCCACGGCCAAACCAGCCCATTTTCAAGGTCAAACGAACCACAGAGCGGGAAAACTCCCCTATTTGCCGATTTTTGTGTGCTATAGTGCATGGATTTTTGGTGAACCAGAATTCCGACGTCATTTTTGCCAAAAATTTTCATGGACGCCCATTAAGACCTCATCTATGGAGTCGGTTGGTCCCCATGGCCAAACAGGCCAATTTTTAAGGTCAAACGAGCCCAAGAGCAGGCAAACCACCCATTTTGCCGATTTTCGTGTGCTATAGGCCATTGATTTTTGGTGATCCGGAATTTCGACGTCATTTTTACCAAAATTTTTAATGGACGCCCGTGAAGACCTTAGCTATGGAGCCGGTTTGTCCCCATGGCCAAACTGGCCCATTTTCAAGGTCAAACGAGCCCTAGAGCTGGCGAACCTCCATTTTGCCAATTTTCGTGTGCTATAGTCCATGGATTTTTGGTGATCCGGAATTCCAACGTCATTTTTGCCGAATATTTTTATGAACTCCCGTTAAGACCTTAGCTATTGAGCCGCTTGGTCTCCACGGCCATACCGGCCCATTTTAAAGGTCAAACGAGCCACAGAGCGGGCAAACTCCCCTATTTTGCCGATTTTCGTGTGCTATAGTCCATGGATTTTTGGTGATCCAGAATTCCGACGTCATTTTTGCCGAAAATTTTCATAGACGCCCATTCAGACCTTAGCTATGCAGCCGTTTGGTCCCCACGGCAAAACCTGCCAATTTTCAAGGTCAAACGAGCCACAGAGAGGGCAAAGCCCCCATTTTGCCGATTTTCGTGTGCTATAGTCCATGGATTTTTGGTGATCCAAAATTCCGATGTAATTTTTGCCGAAAATTTTCTTGGACGTCCGTCAAGACCTTAGCTATGAAGCCGGTTTGTCCCCAGGGCAAAACCGGCCCAATTTCAAGGTGAAACGAGCCCCAAAGCAGGCAAACCCCCTATTTTGTCGATTTTCGTGTGCTATAGTCCATGAAATTTTGGTGATCCGAAATTCCGATATCATTTTTGCCAAAATTTTTCTTGGACGTCCGTTAAGACCTTAGCTATGAATCCAATTGATCCCCATGGCTAAACCGGCCCAATTTAAAGGTGAAACGAAACCAGAGCAGGCAAACCCCCCATTTTGCCGATTTTCATGTGCTATACTCCATGGATTTTTGGTGATACGGAATTCCGACTTTATTTTTGCTGAAATTTTTAATGGACGCCCGTTAAGACCTTAGCTATGGAGTCGGTTGGTCCCCATGGCCAAACCGGCCCATTTTCAAGGTCAAACGAGCGCCAGAGCAGGCAAACCCTCCATTTTGCTGATTTTCGTTTGCTATAGTCCATGGATTTTTGGTGATCCAGAATTCCGATGTCATTTTTGCTGAAAATTTTCATGGACACCCGTTAAGACCTTAGCTATGGAGCCGTTTGGTCCCCACGGCCAAACCGGCCAATTTTCAAGGTCAAACGAGCCCAGAGCAGTCAAACCCCCCATTTTGCCGATTTTCATGTGCTATAGTCCATGGATTTTTGGTGTTCCGAAATTTGGACGTCATTTTTGCCGAAAATTTTCTTGGACGTCCGTCAAGACCTTAGCTATGAAGCCGGTTTGTCCTCACGGCCAAACCGGCCCAATTTCAAGGCTAAACGAGCCCCAGAGCAGGCAAACCCCCCATTTTGTCGATTTTCGTGTGCTATAGTCCATGAATCTTTGGTGATCCGAAATTCCGACATCATTTTTTCCGAAAAGTTTCTTGGACGTCCGTTAAGACCTTAGCTATATAGTTGGTTTGTCCCCACGGCCAAACCGGCCCAATTTCAAGCTGAAACGAGACCCAGAGCAGGCAAACCCCCCATTTTACCGATTTTCGTGTGCTATAGTCCATGGATTTTTGGTGATCCGGAATTCCAACGTCATTTTTGCCGAATATTTTTTTAGACTCCCGTTAAGACCTTAGCTATTAAGCCGGTTGGTCCCCACGACCAAACCGGCCCATTTTTAAGGTCAAACGATCCCCAGAGCACGCAAACCCCACATTTTGCCAATTTTCGTGTGCTATAGTCCATGGTTTTTTGGTGATTCGTAATTCTGACTTCATTTTTGCCAAAAATTTTCATGGACGTCCGTTAAGACCTTAGCTATGGATCCGGTTGGTCCCCACGGCCAAACCGGCCAATTTACAAGGTCAAACGATCCCCAGAGCAGGCAAACCGCCCATTTTGCTGATTTTCATGTGCTATAGTCCATGGATTTTAGGTGATCCGAAATTCCGACGTCATTTTTACCGAAATTTTTCATGGACGCCCGTTGGGACCTTAGCTATGGAGCCGGTTGGTCCCCACGGCCAAAACGGCCCATTTTAAAGGTGAAAAAATCCCTAGAGCAGGCAAACCCCCCATTTTGCCGATTTTCGTGTGCTATAGTCAATGGATTTTTTGTGATCCAGAATTCCGACGTCATTTTTGCCGAATATTTTTATGGACGCCCTTTAAGACCTTATCTATTGAGTCGGTTAGTCCCCATGGCAAAACCGGCCAATTTTCAAGGTTAAACGAGCCCAGAGAAGGCAAACCCCCCATTTTGCTAATTTTCGTGTGCTATAGTCCATGGAATTTTGGTGATCAAGAATTTTGTCGTCATTTTTGATGAAATTTTTCATAGACTTCCGTTAAGACCTTAGCTATGGAGCCGATTTGTCCCCACAGCTAATTCGGCTCATTTTCAAGGTCAAACGATCCCCAAAGAAGGCAAACCCCTCATTTTGCCGATTTTCGTGTGCTATAGTCCATTGATTTTAGGTGATCTGAAATTACGACGTCATTTTTGCCAAAAAAATTCATGGACGTCCGCTAAGACCTTAGCTATGAGGCCGGTTGGTCCCCACGGCCAAACTGGCCCATTTTCAAGGTCAAACGAGCCCTAGAGCCGACAAACTCCCCATTTTGCCGATTTTCGTGTGCTATAGTCCATGGATTTTTCGTGATCCGGATTCCGACGTCATTTTTGTCAAAAATTTTCATGGACGTCCGTTAAGACCTAAGCTATGAGGCCGGTTGGTCCCCACGGCGAAACCGGCCAATTTTCAAGGTCAAACGAGCCCAAGAGCAGGCAAACCCCCCATTTTGCCGATTTTCGTGTGCTTTAGTCCATGGATTTTTGGTGATCCAAAATTGGGACGTCATTTTTGCCGAAAATTTTCTTGGACGTCCGTCAAGACCTTAGCTATGAAGCCGGTTTGTCCCCACGGCCAAACCGGCCCAATTTCAAGGTGAAACGAGCCCCAGAGCAGGCAAACCCCCCATTTTGCCGATTTTCGTGTGCTATTGTCCATGAATCTTTGGTGATCCGAAATTCCGACGTCATTTTTTCCAAAATTTTTAATGGACGTTCGTTAAGACCTTAGCTTTAGAGCCGGTTGGTCCCCACGGTCAAACCGCCCCATTTTCAAGGTGAAACGAGCCCCAGAGCAGGCAAACCCCCCAATTTGCAGATTTTCGTGTGCATAGTCCATGGATTTTTGGTGATCCGGAATTCCGACGTCATTTTTGCCAAAATATTTCATGGACGCCCGTTAAGACCTTAGCTATGTAGCCGGTTGGTCCCCACGGCCTAATCGGCCCATTTTCAAGGTTAAACGAGACCTAGGGCAGGCAAAACCCCATTTTGCTGATTTTCGTTTGCTATAGTCCATGGATTTTTGGTGATCCAGAATTCCGACGTCATTTTTGCTGAAAATTTTTATAGACGCCCGTCAAGACCTTAGCTATGAAGGCGGTTTGTCCACACGGTCAAACCGGCCCAATTTCAAGGTGAAACGACCCCCAGAGTAGGCAAACCCCACATTTTGCCAATTTTCGAGTGCTATAGTCCATGAATTTTTGGTGATCCGAAATTCGACGTCATTTTTGCTGAAAATTTTCTTGGACGACCGTTAAGACCTTAGTTATGAAGCCGGTTTGTCCCCACGGCTAAACCAGCCCAATTTCAAGGCCAAACGAACCCCAGAGCAGTCAAACCCCCCATTTTGCCGATTTTCGTGTGCTATAGTCCATGATTTTTTGGTGATCCGGAATTCCGACGTCATTTTTGCGGAAATTTTTCATGGACGCCCGTTAACACCTTTGCTATGGAGCCAGTTTGTCCCCACGGAAAAACCGGCCAATTTTCAAGGTCATACGAGCCCCAGAGCCGACAAACTCCCCAATTTGCCGATTTTCATGTACTATAGTCCATGGATTTTTGGTGATCCAGAATTCCGACGTCATTTTTGCCGAAAATTTTCATGGACGTCCGTTAAGACCTTAGCTATGAGGCCGGTTGGTCCCCACGGCGAAATCGGCCAATTTTCAAGGTCAAACGAGCCCAAGAGCAGGCAAACCCCCCATTTTGCCAATTTTCGTGTGTGATAGTCCATGCATTTTCACTGATCCGGCATTCCGACATCATTTTTAACGAAATTTTTCTTGGACGACCGTTAAGACCTTATCTATAGAGTCGGTTGGTCCCGAAGGCTAAACCGGCCCATTTTCAAGGTAAAACGATCCCAGAGTTGGCAAACCCCCTATTTTGTCGATTTTCATATGCTAGTCCATGGATTTTTGGTGATCCGGAATTCCGGTGACATTTTTGCCGAAAGTTTTCATGGACGTTTGTTAAGACCTTAGCTATGGAGCCGGTTGGTCTCCATGGCCAAACCGGCCAATTTTCAAGGTGAAACGAGCCCCAGAGAAGCCAAACCCCCCTTTTTGCTGATTTTCGTGTGCTATAGTCCATGAATTTTTGGTGATCCAGAATTCTGACGCCATTTTTGCCGAATATTTTTATGGACACCAGTTAAGACCTTAGCTATTGAGCCGATTGGTCACCATGGTCAAACCGGCCCATTTTCAAGGTCAAACGAGTCTTAGAGCGGGCAAACCCCTGAATTTTATCCATTTTCATATGCTATAGTCCATGGATTTTTGGTGATCCAGAATTCCGAAGTCATTTTTGCCGAAAAATTTCATAGAGGTCCGTTAAGACCTTAGCTATGAGGTCGGTTGGTCCCCACGGCCAAACTGGGCCATTTTGAAGGTCAAACGAGCCCTAGAGCCGACAAACTCCCCATTTTGCCAATTTTCGTGTGCTATAGTCCATGGATTTTTGGTGATTGGGAATTCCGACGTGATTTTTGCCGAAATTTTTCATGGACGCCCGTTAAAACATTAGCTATGCAGCCGGTTGGTCCCCATGGCCAAACCGGCCCATTTTTAAGGTCAAACGAGCCCCAGAGCCGGCAAAGTCCCCATTTTACCGATTTTCGTGTGCTATAGTCCATTGATTTTTGTTGATCCAGAATTCTGACGACATTTTTGCCAAAATCTTTCATGGAAGTCCGTTGAGACCTTAACTATTGAGCCGGTTGGTCCCCACGGCTAAATTGGCTCATATTCAAGGTCAAATGAGCCCCAGAGCAGGCAAACCCCTCATTTTGCCGATTTTCGTGTGCTATAGTCCATGGATTTTTGGTCATCCGGAATTCCGACGTCATTTTTGCCGAATATTTTTATGGACGTCCGTTAAGACCTTAGATATTGAGTCGGTTGGTCCCCATGACCAAACCGGCCAATTTTCAAGGTCAAACGAGCTCCAGAGAAGGCAAACCCCCCATTTTGGCAATTTTTGTGTGCTATAGTCCATGGATTTTTGGTGATCCAGAATTCCGACGTCATTTTTGATGAAATTTTTCTTGGACATCCATTAAGACCTTAACTATGGAGCCGGTTGGTCCCCACGGCAAACCAGCCCATTTTCAAGGTCAAACGAGCCCCAGAGCAGGTAAACCCCCCATTTTGCCGATTTTCGTGTGCTATAGTCCATGGAATTTCGGTGATCCGGAATTCCTGCATCATTTTTGCCAAAATTTTTCTTGGACGTCCGTTAAGACCTTAGCTATGGATCCGGTTTGGCTGCACGGCCAAAACCAGCCCATTTTCAAGGTCAAACGAGCCCCAGAACAGGCAAACCCCCTATTTTGCCGATTTTCGTGTGCTATAGTCCATCTATTTTTGGTGATCCAAAATTCCGACGTCATTTTTATCGTAATTTTTTTGGGACGTCCGTTAAAACTTTATCTATGGAGCCTGTTGGTCCCCACGGCCAAACCTAACCATTTTCAAGGTCAAACGATCCCAGAGCAGGCAAATCCCCCATTTTCCCGATTTTCATGTGCTATAATCCATGGATTTTTGGTGATCCGGAATTCTGACGTTATTTTTGCAAAAAATTTTCATGGACACCCGTTAAGACCTTAGCTTTTGATCCGGTTAGCCCCACGGCAAAACCGGCCCATTTTCAAGGTCAAACGAGTTCCAGAGCCGCCAAACCCCCCATTTTGCCAATTTTAGTGTGCTATAGTCCATGGATTTTTGGTAATCCGGAATTCCGACGTCATTTTTGCTGAAATTTTTCTTGGACTTCCGTTAAGACCTTAGCTGTGGAGCCGGTTGGTCCACACGGCCAAACCAGCCAATTTTCAAGGTTAAACAATCCCCAGAGCAGGCAAACCCCCAATTTTGCCTATTTTCGTGTGCTATAGTCCATGAATTTTTGGTGATCCGAAATCCGACGTCATTTTTACCAAAATTTTTCTGGGATGTCCGTTAAGACTTTAGCTATGGAGCTGGTTGGTCCCCACGGATAAACCGGCCCATTTTCAAGGTCAAACAAGCCAAGAGCAGGCAAACCCCCATTTTCCCGATTTTCATGTGCTATGTTCCATGGACTTTTGGTGATCTGGAATTCCGACGTCATTTATGCCAAAAAATTTCATGGTCGTCCGTTAAGACCTTTCCTATGAGGCATGTTGGTCCCCATGGCCAAACTGGCCCATTTTCAAAGTCAAACGAGCCTAGAGCCGACAAACCCCCCATTTTGCTTATTTTCGTGTGCTATTGCCCATGGATTTTTGGTGATCCAAAATTCTGACGTCATTTTTGCTGAAAATTTTCTTGGACGTCCGTCAAGACCTTAGCTATGAAGCCGGTTTGTCTCCACGGTCAAACAGGCCCAATTTCAAGGTGAAACGAGCCCCAGAGCAGGCAAACCCCACATTTTGCCAATTTTCGTGTGCTATAGTCCATGAATTTTTGGTGATCCGAAATTCCGACATCATTTTTGCTGAAAAATTTCTTGGACGGCCGTTAAGACCTTATCTATGAAGCAGGCTTGTCCCCACGGCCAAACCGGCCCAATTTCAAGGCCAAACGATCCCCAGAGCAGGCAAACCCCCCATTTTGCCGATTTTCGTGTGCTGTAGTCCATGAATTTTTGGTGATCCGGAATTCCGACGTCATTTTTGCCAAAATTTTTCATGGACTCCCGTTAACACCTTTGCTATGGAGCCAGTTTGTCCCCACGGAAAAACCGGCCCATTTTCAAGGTCAAACGAGCCCAAGAGCCGACAAACTCCCCATTTTGCCAATTTTCATGTACTATAGTCCATGGATTTTTGGTGATTCAGAATTCTGACGTCATTTTTGCCGAAAATTTTCATGGACGTCCGTTAAGATCTTTGCTATGAGGCTGATTGGTCCCCACGGCGAAACCGGCCAATTTTCAAGGTCAAACGAGCCCAAGAGCAGGCAAACCCCCCATTTTGCCAATTTTCGTGTCCTACAGTCCATGCATTTTTAGTGATCCGGCATTCCGACATCGTTTTTACCAAAATTTTTCTTGGACGTCCGTTAAGACCTTAGCTATAGAGCCGGTTGGTCCCGACGGCCAAACCAGCCCATTTTCAAGGTAAAACAATCCCCAGAGTAGGCAAACCCCCCATTTTGCCGATTTTCGTATGCTAGTCCATGGATTTTTGGTGATTCAGAATTTCGATGATATTTTTGCCAAAAGTTTTCATGGACGTTCGTTAAGACCTTAGCTATGGATCCGGTTGGTCCCCATGGCCAAACCGGCCCATTTTCAAGGTGAAACGAGCCAAGAGCAGGCAAACCCCCCATTTTGTATATTTTCGTGTGCTATAGTCCATGAATTTTTGGTGATTAGGAATTCCGACGTCATTTTTGCCAAATATTTTTATGGACACCCGTTAAGACATTAGCTATTGAGCCGGTTGGTCCCCACTGCCAAACCGGCCCATTTTCAAGCTCAAATAAGTCTAAGGGCAGGCAAACCCCCCATTTTCCCGATTTTCGTGTGCTATGGTCCATGGACTTTTGGTGATCTGGAATTCCGACGTCATTTATGCCAAAAAATTTCATGGTCGTCCGTTAAGACCTTTCCTATGAGGCCTCTTGGTCCCCATGGCCAAACTGGCCCATTTTCAAGGTCAAACGAGCCCCAGAGCCGGCAAACCCCCCAGTTTGCCGATTTTCGTGTGTTATAGTCCATGAATTTTTGGTGATCCAAAATTTCGACGTCATTTTTGCCAAAAATTTTCATGGACGTTTGTTAAGACCTTAGCTATGGAGTTGGTTGGTCCCCACGGCCAAACCGGCCCATTTTCAAGGTCAAACGAGACCCAGATCAGGCAAACCCCCCATTTTGCCAATTTTCGTGTGCTATAGTACATGAATTTTTGATGATCCGGAATTCCGAAGTCATTTTTGCCGAATATTTTTATGGACGCCTGTTAAGACCTTAGATATTGAGTCGGTTGGTCCCCACGACCAAACCGGCAAATTTTCAAGGTCAAACGAGTCCCAGAGCGGGTAAACCCCCGAATTTTACAAATTTTCATGTGCTATAGTCCAAGGATTTTCGGTGATCCAGAATTCCGACGTCATTTTTGCTGAAATTTTTCATGCACGTCCGTTAAGACCTTAGCTGTGGAGCCGGTTTGTTCCCACGGCCAAACCGACCAATTTTCAAGGTCAAACGAGCCCCAGAGCCGGCAAAGTCCCCATTTTGCCGATTTTCGTGTACATAGTCCATGGATTTTTGTTGATCCGGAATTCCGACGTCATTTTTGCCAAAAATTTTCATGGAGGTCCGTTGAGACCTAAACTATTGAGCCGGTTGGTCCCCACGGCTAACTTGGCTCATATTCAAGGTCAAATGAGTCCCAAAGTATGCAAATCCCCCATTTTGCTGATTTTCGTGTGCTATAGTCCATGGATATTTGGTGATCCGGATTTACGACGTCATTTTTGCCGAATAATTTTATGGACGCCCGTTAAGACCTTAGCTATGGAGACGATTTGTCCCCACGTCCAAACCGGCCCATTTTCAAGGTCAAACGAGCCGTAGAGTAGGCAAACCCCCCATTTTGCCGATTTTCGTGTCATATAATCCATGGAATTTTGGTGATCCAAAATTCCGACGTCATTTTTGACAAAAAATTTCATGGACACCCGTTAAGACCTTAGCTATGGAGCCGGTTGGTCCTCACGGAAAAACCGGCCCATTTTCAAGGTGAAACGAGCCCCAGAGCAGGCAAACCCCCCATTTTGCCGATTTTCGTGTGCTATAGTCCATGGATTTTTGGTGATTCGGAATTCCGACGTCATTTTTGCCGAATATTTCTTTGGACGCCCGTTAAGACCTTAGATATTGAGTCCGTTGGTCCCCACGACCAAACCGGCCAATTTTCAAGGTCAAACGAGTCCCAGAGCGGGTAAACCCCCAAATTTTGCCAATTTTCATGTGCTATAGTCCACGGATTTTCGGTGATCCAGAATTCCGACGTCATTTTTGCCGAAAAAGTTCATGGACGCCCATTAAGACCTTAGCTATGGAGCCGGTTTGTACCCACGGCCAAACCGACCAATTTTCAAGGTCAAACGAGCCCCAGAGAAAGCAAACCCCCCATTTTGCCGATTTTCGTGTGCTATAGTCCATGTATTTTTGTTGATCCGGAATTCCGACGTCATTTTTGAAAATTTTCATGGAGGTCCGTTGAGACCTTAGTTATGGAGCCGGTTGGTCCCCACGGCTAACTTGGCTCATATTCAAG
>JAJONR010003070.1:0-42413 GCA_029582245.1 Solanum etuberosum | reverse complement strand
GAACTAAGTATTTCCAAGAGTAAATGTTTTTACATTTAAGATGAGAGGAAACTGAGATTTCCAAAAGAGTTTTGAGCAGTTTGAGTACCATCTCTTTTAAGAGAAAGATTTTTTAGTAATAATCTCAAAACACAGAAAGAGTTATGTTTTTTAACATATGAGCTAGTATATTTTGGGAGTAGTATTGAGCACCGATATGGGCGAGAGTTCATACAACTCACAACCCCCATAAACCATGTAGCCAATGTGGGTAGAAAGGGTCATACTTTTTAGATGATTCCTTAATGCTTTTTAGCATAGACTAGTGGATCCACTTATTAGTAGGTTTTATACCCCAACAATGTATAAGATAGTTCTGGCAGCGTGGGATAGACTCTGTATCATCACATAGTTCATAGTGATGGTTGTTGGTTAGAGAATCCCCCACAGAGTTATATTGTATTTTTATATACAAACTGAGTTATTTTTGTATTCTTCAATACATTGAGTTGTTATCTACTATTTTAAAAGCTTTCCATATATTGCATCTTTTATTGTTGCTTTATCTTGAGTTGAGTATCCAGAGTCGAGTCTCTTATTATTGAGTTGAACTATGTTTCATAGAGTCGAGTCTCTTATTATTGAGTTGAACTATGTTTCATTGAGTTGAGTTGAGTTGAGAACCGGTAAGTATGTTTCTTTTCCATCAGTTCAAGCTTATGTTTATGTTTTAGAATTCCCCTTACATGCTCGCACATTCCATGTACTGAGCCATTTGGCCTACATCGTTTCATGATGCAGATACAGGTATTCAGAATAATCAATAGTCGTTTCATTGAGGTTATGTGAGATTCCAGTCAGCTTTGGTGACCCTTCTTATATTCCGGAGGACTTCACCTTTATCTTATAGTTATTAGTTTTAAGATGTCGTGGGTCTTGTCCCGATATCCTTCTGTTACAGTAGAGGCTTCATAGATAGACAGAGTTGAGGAGTTTCTGTATTTACTTTTATTTTGAGTATTGTACAGACTTTTAAAAAGGTTGAGTATTCGAGTGTATTGAATTTAATTCAGTTTTTAAGCTTTTGTATGCTTGAGTTAGTCTTCCGCTTGTAGTCAGCCGGGATGAGGATTCACTTGGGGACCAGCAATGGTTCTCAAGTGCTGGCCACCTACAAGGTGTAGGCTCGGGTCGTGACAATCCACCTCCACGTGGAGTGGATGTTGCAACATCAAAATATATTTAGCCCATTACATATGCACTTGGATATTGCATAGGCTCGTGGTAAATATTTATAAATTTTGAATATATCATAATTAATAGAGAATTATTTCGAATAAAACCTACCTCATATAAGAATAATTTTTTTTAGCATAACTAGACTTTCTATTTCCATTAAAATATTAGTAATTGATAAAACTCTTATAAAATAAATACATACACAAATATATCGTAACTATGAATTTTCCATAAATATTTAAGACATTTTAGGAAGATAATAAATAAAAAAATTTTCTTCAGATTTTGATTAAAATACGATGTTATCAAATCACGTGTAGTACTACACCAAAAATCTCAAATTTAGGCTCGTAAGCCATTTATACAAGATAAAGAACAACCTTAAAAACTCGGAGTGTTACAACCTACCTTCCTTAGAAATATTCATCCTCGAATGAAAGTAAAGGCATGCATGTGTAAAGATAGGAACTCTTTTGAAATTTTAACAGGATTTCATCTATGTATTAGACTATGCCAAATCTAAAATCCATAGGGCCATATGCACAATATCATTAAAACAATTTCGGAGAAAAAAAACATTACCAAATTACCACATAATGCAAAATGTTTAACAAAAGAACCCCCTCCCCCCAGGAACATTCATCCACAAATAAAAATAATACTTACTGAGCTAATCTAATAATCCTTTCAAAGTTTTGAAAGAGGTTCCTTTATATACCGGGTAGTTCTAAACCTAAAACTCAGCCTTACTAGACCTATATGCCTCAAAGGGAAATATTTAACATATTAACAAGAAGATGTTCAACTTATATTTCATTAACTAAATAGCAACACAAAGCACAACTAAATAGGAAAACTTACATTTACTTATCTATTTAAATAGTTGTGCATGAGATGACATATAATATAAGTATGCACGTAACATAGAATTCATGGTACAAAAGAAATGTACAAAAAGAGCACATATCATGTGAACTAGTGAGTTATAGCAAAATTATAACACCCCAAAAATTTCTAAGTTAAGAGCTGAACTATTCTTAATTTATATGTAAAGTCGTATCGGGTGATTCTTAAATTGACCACATGTGTAAAGGTAAATTCTTTAGTGTGGGAATGATTTTGGATATCAATTAAGGTCACTAGAAACTCCTAGCACAAAGTTTAGTTTAAAGTTTCCTTACCGATTAAGTTTTGATGTAAGATTCTACTTGGGTCAACTTAAAATGACCATAACTCTTAGAATATAAAGAGTTACGTGGTCCATAACCTATCAAATTAAAGGTATTTGAATCCTCTTTCCAACTCCACAAATTTCACGTCAATCCAAGATTTTAGTAAAAAGTTATGACCATTTTAGTAACCTTATATAATGCAGTGACGAATTAGCTGACGTGATAACATTAAAAAGGGTCGTTTTTATCTTTTTACCTCTAAGAAAATCTTAAATGAATTTCTTGACTAATTAAAGACCCAAAACAATTAGATTTTCATCTTTTAATCCATCATTCTCTTCTCTCCCAAACTCTAAGGAAAAATCAAAGTAGAAGACTCCATTCAAGATTCTTTCAATCTTTTCAAGATTCTTCTTCAAGGTAAGTCTTTCTCCAAGAATTCCATTCTTTCCAACTCAAATTCCTCCATACAATTATGAATCACTAATGAAAACAATAATTCTTGGCCATAGAGTTTCAAGAAATTAATTCAAGAAATCTCAAGAAAGCTTTTCTTGATTTTTCTCCTTCAAGCTAGGATTTCAAAGCTTTTAATCAAGTTCTTCTTCAAGATTCTTCAAGAACCTTGTTCTTCCAGGTATTTAAAGCTATCATAGTATTGGACTAGTTCATCCTCACGCCCTACATCTACTTTCAAATTAGTAAAAGAGTAATCTAGGATTCTATCCCTTGATTTGAGTATTCTTGAGATAAGTTGATTTGAGTTCTTGAGTTCCTATTTCTTTTCGAAATTCTATTCCTAATTATTGAATTGCTATATGTTATGCATTAAAATTCTTGAGTTGATTTGTTCATGTCTATATTTCAATATGAACCTTATTAATTGAGTATTTTTTGGAGGAGAAATATCGTTGAGTTATGAGTTTTGAGTTCTTGATTCCTTGAGTTATTGAGTCTTGAGTTATGATTATTGAGTTTCCTTATTGCTATTAAGACCCCTGAGTTAAGTCGCTCATGTCCATAATTCCACATGAACCCTATGATTTGAGTTATAAATTTTGAAAAGCTTTTTAAAGCCAACACTTGAGTTCTTAAACTAAGTTTTGAGAAAGTAAAGATGAGTTTTGAGAAAAGAGTTTTTAAAACATGATTAGTATGACATTCGAGTATGCCATCAATGTATGAGCAGTATGGTATCTAGATATACCATCAATGTTTATGCAATATGACTTCCCGAGTCATCAATGATCATATTAATATATGATTTTGATATATTTTTGAGAAAGAGTTTTCAAGCATGAATTGAGTAAGAGTACAAGGGGACTATGTATTCCTAGAGGTATCAATTTTTACATTGATAAAATAGAAACTGAGATTTCTGAATGAGTTATGAGTTCAAAAGATATTTCAAGAGCAGTTACCTTTTTTAAGAGGGTAGTTTGAGAAATTATCTCAAACCAGAGGAAGCGTTATGTTTTTAAACATATGAGCATAAGTATATATTATTGGGAGTAATATTGAGCATCGATATGGGGACGAGTTCAGACAACTCAATGTCCTCATAAACCATGTATGCCAACATGGGTAAAGGATCATACCTTTTAGATGATTTCTTATTGCCTTTTAAGCATAGCTTAGTGGATCTACTTAGTTGAGGTGTTCTATACCCCGACAAGTTATACGATAGTTCTGGTAGGGGGGCGAGATGATGTATCATCACGTAGCTCATAGTGATGGTTGTCAGTTAGAGAATCTCCCAAATATAGTTGAAGTGTATTTTTATATATCACTTCTTATGTTGAGTTCAGAGATGAGAAAGTATTTTGTAAAGCTTTAAATGATTTAACTCTTTTATTTCTTTACATTCCACTTGAGTACATTGTTATCTATTCCAGTCCTTTATTTCAATTATTTGTTATTCAACTATATTACATACTCGTACATTTAATGTACTAATTTTATTCGACCTGCATCTTTTAATGATGCAGATACAGGTTATTAGGATCCTCAATAAAAGTCTATTGAGATCACTTCATCCGCTCGTTTTCTTATGAGTGAGACCTCCTTGATTTCAGAGTACTCCAGTTTTATGAATTGTTAGTAGTAGTTCTTTTGAGGAGTCGTGGGTCTTGTCCCGACACTCATCTTTGTATAGTAGAGGCTTCATAGATAGACAGCTTTGAAGAGTCTTTCAGTTTTATATATTTTATTTAAAACTTATGTTTAATACTCAGTATATTCAGAGAGTTTTGAGATTTATTACATTTTGATTTAGCATTTCTTTCAATTTAATGCTTATGTATGGTTGAGTTAGTCTTCCGCTTGTAGTCAGCCAGGATGAGGGTTCACTTGGGGACCATCAATGGTTCTCGAGTGCCGACCGGGTCGTGACAAACTTGGTCTGTGAAGTCATGTCAAGTAGGATCTTATTTATGGTTGTGAGACCCCCACTTCTATAAATGAGGGACTACAGACATTTAAGAAAAGTTTCCCTTCTTTCATACTCTAAATCGTGCAATAGAGCTGTGTCATAAGGAACTTATTCAAACTCGTGCGTTTCTCATATTCATTCGACTACCCTTCATACTTAAGGTAGTTGAAAAGCAAAGCCAGATCCTTATCGATGATTTAATCTCAGCAAAATTTTTGAGAAAGTCATGAGACTGCAGAGGGGCTTGAGAGAGGCCCATGAGTGAGTTTAAGTGTTGAGTTTCAAAAGAATACACTCCTATTAATATGAATCGTACGTTCAAGCTAAAAGCGAGATGTACTCTTTTCTCTAAGCCTTGTTTTAGTTGAGACCCTTATGAGGAAGTGTGTTTTAGAGCTTGGGTAGTATTTGCACCTGAAAAGATAGTAGGAGTTTTGAGATTATAAGCAGTAGTAGTAAAAGTGCCCAAAGTTAGAAGAATGCATGCAGAGGTATAGTAATCTAAGGAGGGAGCGAGTGATGAGGTAAATTATGTTGTTGCAATCATGCACTAGTAAGTTATTAATGAGGAGTTTTTCCTTTATGGGCAGACTAAGGAATAATAATTTTGTATAGAGTTTATGATAAGAGGTAGAGAATTAGTTACTAGTCAGGATGAACTAGAGTATACTTTAACCAGAAGAGAGCTTATGTCAATGTAACATTGTGTTAGTGAAGGCCAAGTATGGGTGTTGAATAAAAGAGTAGAGTATTCATGAGGTGATAGCTCTAAACTAGGCTTATGATTCTAAGTGGAAGCCCATAATATTCAGAGGGTTACAAAACTAATTAGGCAATGTTGTATAGCGAATGGGTAAATATTACTTAAGTTGTGAAAGGAAGTGTGATGGTAAATTGTAAGTATGAAGACTGAGAGATAAATATTGACTACTTGTAATGAGGTTTTAGTGGGTGAGTGTTTCTTAATTTGAATCTAGTAGTTGTAAGTTAGTATAGTAAGCAAGCAATCATATTGATATCCGGGTGTAGTAATAAACATTAGGCTTGAATTGGAGATGAAATTCGTGGTAAAAAAGAATGGCAACATGAGGGTGATGATGTTAGTTTTGAGATCTGATCTGGTAGACTTGACATATAGTAGGAGAGGAATTAAGAGGTTAGTTACGATGATTGTGAGTGGTACAAGTATGGGATTCTAACTTTTAGATGAGAGCAATGAAGTGTGGCCAAGTCATTAGATTAATAAGATAATTAAGAGGTGTAGCCGAGATCGTATTTAGTTAGACGAGGTTCCAATTAAGTTAATGATTATTTTTCATGTGTGCCTAGATAGTATAATTGAGCTATTAATGTGTAGTAGGCTGAGGTAAGTATTAATTTTCTTCCCTTAAGAGCTAGATGAATCAGCCTTATAAGCCATTGAGAAGAGGTTAAGAGAAGCATATTAGAAAACGGTCTTAGAAGGAGTCGTAGTACCTGCTTATGGAGGGTTCAGTAGCCATGAGATAAGACTTTCCCGAGTATTAGAGTAAATGGAATGTAGACCAGTTTAGAGATGATGAGAATATATAAATGGCTTTAAAGTGTCAACTCCAAACCTAAGGGGGAAATGATAAGATGAGAAATCAAGTCAAGTGTTGAGGATGAGATAGTGATGTCTTCAGAAAGAGTTCTAGAGATGTATCAATCCGTTCATAATCTTGTATATTCCTAAAGCGAAGTTATTACAAAATCTTGTGGATATTCCTAATATCAGAATTGTGTCTATGACGTATGCTCATACACTTCAGAGAGATTCACATCTATGCTCAGTTTCTATAATGAGGGGTAAAGACTTTAGCCCATTAACCTTGAGCTTAATTCATAAAGTTGGGAATATCAACCTCATGATATGAACCTATTCATATAAGCATTCATGTCTTATAGTATGTTCAGTCTCACAAGTTCATGATTTACTCTCAATGGCTTGCAACATAATGTTATGCCATGCATATTCTTATATCATATATCTCGAATGAATCGTGCTTATGATCTTTCGCCCTAAAGCTTTCTCAGTGATCATTTTTAGTTGAGAGTGGTGTTGTTGATAGTAGTGATGTGATGATAGAGAAAATGATTGATATTTTCTTATTGTGATACTGCTAGTATGTTTATTCAATCTAAGGTTTTAAATGTGAAGGGAGAAGGAGATAAGGTATGAGTAATAAGGCAGTTCCTGGTAATAATACATGAAAGTTCTGTTGGTAGAAGTGGCGAGAGGATGAGGAATTCTTATAATGAGTAATTAGTTGGAGTCCATGGAGTGGTTATAGTACTAGGCTTGAATGTGATGTTGGTAACATGTGGACAATGAGTGATACATTAGGTGTTTCGTGATATGAGTTCAAGGTTAGCTGAATGTAGTGGTAAGGAGTAGTGTTCTTGGGATGAGATTCCCTATAGAGGTATAGAACTCGAATCTTGTGATTTAGATCAGAATAATCACCCTATGTTAAGTACTTTGTGATTTTGAGTTAGGCTTGAATATAGTAAGCGTAACCCCTTCCATCCTCAGTTTAACCATCATCCAAGGACGAATGATCCCAAGGGGGAGATATTGTAACACCCCAAAAATTTCTAAGTTAAGACCTGAACTTTTCATAATTTACATCTAAAGTCGTATCGGTGATTCTTAAATTGACCATATGTGTAAAGGTAAATTATTTAGTGTGGGAATTATTTTGGATATCAATTAAGGTCACTAGAAACTCCTAGCACAAAGTTTAGTTTAAAATTTCCTTACCGATTAAGTTTTGATGTAAGATTCTACTTTAGTCAACTTAAAATGACCATATCTCTTAAAATATAAAGAGTTAAGTGTCCTATAACCTATCAAATTAAAGGTATTTGAATCCTCTTTCCAACGCCACCCATTTTGCGTCAATCCAAGTTTTGAGTAAAAAGTTATCACTATTTTAGTAACCTGATATAAAGCAGTGATGAATTAGCCGATGGGAAAACATTAAAAAGGGTCGTTTTTGTATTTTTACCTCTAAGAAAACCCTAAACGAATTTCTTGACTAATTAAAGACCCAAAACAATCAGATTTTCATCTTTTAATCCATCATTCTCTTCTCTCCCAAACCCTAATTTCTATCTTTGAAAATTAGAGAATTTGGGAACTTCGTGAATGGAAGGAATCCATTGATGAAAAACTATCATACCTCAATGCCAATTTCTTAAATTCAATGGAGGAATTTGAGAATTGACTTGAAACCCTAGGTTGATCCCTTCTTCTTCAACTTCTAGAGAGAGAAATATTTGAGAGGTCTTCTTTTGTGAATTTGAGAGTGATTTCAATTGAGGAAATTTTGGGGTTAAAACGTTTATATAGAGGTAGTGGTGAAGGGTAAAAAGACATAGTATTAGAATAAATTAGGAAAAGACCCAAAAGCTCCTAAAAATAATAACTACCGACACTAACGATGGTGACGACTTACGAACCGTGGTTCAGTCGATGGTCTATCCAGTCAGTCCGTTGTCTGGTGTCAGAGACTAACATTTGGGGCCTTGATCGACAGACCTCGTCCACGGACCGTGGGTCCATCAACGGTCTGTTGATCCTGGTCGTGGATCTTGACCCTTTTTAGGAAAAACTACCCTACCAACCACGGACACCACCTATGGTCCGTGGGCCATTCCACGGGCCGTGGATGGCACCGTAGGAAATGGCACCATATTCTTAAAAACTGAAATTTTTTCCCTCTCCCGAATCCAAGGTGTTACATTATCTCCCCCTTGGGATCATTTGTCCTCGAATGAGATTCAAGACATCATAAGGAAGGTAGAAACTAAATCTCACAACCCAACATGCATGCAATCACATAATGCACATATCCAAGGAGGAAACATCAACTCCAAGCTAGAGCATGTTCAAAACATCATATCATGAAGCCTATATGCAAGTCATACTCAAATTCACATAAACATGTAGAAATCAATCAAGTTGACTCTTTTTCTCAAACCTTAAGGTTTTTCATGATCTGTCATGACCCAAGGGTACCCCCTAGATATAACAAGGCGTACAAGACCTCGAGAGGCCTCATACAAGCCACTCAGCTTTCTTAATATAAGATAATAGAAAATGAGCGGAATTTTGAAACATTTTCAACAACATCAAAGTTTCGTATCAAAAAGCGGAAGTCTATTACACTTTGTCTCAAAACCATCTAAAACATGAATATCTTGGGACATAGCCCATACAATAATGTTCAAAACATAAAATGAAAGAGCATAATGAAATTGTGGCTAAATCCTCGAATGCTATGAGGACTCACCAATCTTCAAGTCTTGTCTCTACTAAGATCCTAGCCACTGGAATGAGAGTCGAGATCGCCGGACCCTACATTTGGATAAGAAATGTAGGAAAGAGTATGCGTTAGTACAAACATGTACTAAATATGATAGCTTGCATGAACATCAACATAAGCATAAGAGTTAAAAAACATAAGTCATAAATCATAATCAACACAAGTGAATCTCATCTTAAAACATACTTACGATACTTCCTTGAAGTAACCTTGTTTCATCATAACTATGCTAACTTGATGTGAGAAGTAGTAAATTCTTAGTTGTTCTCTTTATCCATGGAAAGCACGTTATCTTACCAATCCCAAGCTAAGTCACTATCAATGGAAGATCACATCATCATGCCAATCCAAGCTACCATGGAAAGGTATCATCTCACCAATCCAAGCTACCATGAAAAGGTATCATCTCCTTACCAATTCAAGCTACCATGAAAATGTATCATCTCCTTACCAATTCAAGCTACCATAAAAAGGTATCATCTCCTTACCAATTCAAGCTACCCATGGAAAGGTATCACATTACCAATCCAAGCTATCCATGGAAAGGAATCATATTACCAATCCAAGGTCGGTCTTATTATGATAACTCATAAGTTCTTAGATTCATTTTAGGTGAACAAGACTTTCAACCTAGCATCATTCAATGTGAGAAAACCTTTCACATTCATAAATTCATAAAGGAAATCATGTGGGTAAATCCCTTTCACAACAATCCTATCTAAGGTCAACAATTATCATATAAGCTCAACAATTATCATATAAGCGTTACTCTAAAGGCCCTAATAATCATAATTCATCATATATGCTTCAATCTCAAGCAATTCATATCTATATACTTCAATCTCAAAGCACTCTACAATGTACCTTATCAATCCTATAAGAATACATCTAAACCCACAAATTCTCCTTTCATGGCAAAAAACCCATTTACATCATTTTCATCATTCTAGACATGGGTTAGGCATGGGTACATGTAAATTCATCCTAAAAATTTGTATTCCTTTCAATTCAATCATAAACAATCATAACCCAATCAATTGGATCAAAATTCATCAATACCCACAACATTAGAAGAAAACCCTAACTCAAATTGAGAAATTTCATCTTTTCAATTGGGGAATCTTAAGGGCTCCATGGATAAAAAAACCATCATACCTTAATCGCAAAGCCCATAAATGCTTGAGGAATGGAGACTTGAACTTGAGCCTAGCTTCAACTCTTCCTTCTTCTTCAACTTTCTAGAGAGAAAATTATTTTGGAGAGGAACCCAATTCTTTTGGTGAGTTTGAGAGAATGATTTGAATGAGTGAATTTAGGGGTTAAAACAACTTATATAGGGGTCCTAGACTTAGGTAAAACGACCTCACTTAGATTTAATTAAAACCAGAAAAGACCCATGTGCCCTTAACTAAACCTGCCAGCCACGACCTACGAGACCCCACTGACGGACCGTGGAGTGACCAACGGTCCGTCTTGGTAAAGCATGGATAACTTCAGAGATTTTGGCCGACCTATGGTTCCCCTAGCCATGAGCCGTGGACCTATCGACAGATCGTGGGTCCTGGCATGGTTCCTACCTATGCCAATTCCCTTGGTGCCCATCCACGGACCCACTTATGGTCCGTGGTCCCATCCACGGGCCATGGTTGGCCTTTGTGGGATGACACCTTAAAGTTCTAACATGCTAGGCCCTCTCTCTCGAAACCAATGTGTTACATTATCTCCCCCTTGGGAACATTCGTCCTCGAATTAAATTCTAGGTAACACTTAGAAGAAAAGGACACAAAAATAGCAACCCATCATGCATGCAACCCATCAAAATGCAGACATCAGGGAGGAAACATCGACTCCAAGATAAACATACTCAACAATCCAATATGCATGAAATTTCAAATTTACATATATTCAAGGAGGAACTACCATCTCCAAGCTAAAAACATGTTCAACACTCTCATGGAGCCTATTTGGAATCTATACTCAAAACATATATCCAAGGAGGAATTCTCAACTCCAAGCTAAGGCATGTTCATCAGTTCATCTCATGAAGTCTTTAGGAAACTCATACTCAATGCTCAACAATCATGAGGAAAATCAATCACATAAATTCATTTTAATGAACATGCATAAAGTAAGGAAATCATGGGAATATCTAAAACACACATGACTTCAAAACAAAGAACAAACCATGAGGAACTCATTACCTCAAGCTAGAGGAGGAGTAGAAGGAAAACGATGAGGATATCGGGACATCATATCGGCTTCGGCCTCCCAAGTATCACCCTCGACTAAATGATTCCTCCATAACACTTTCACGGAAGCAACTTCCGTGTTCCTCAATTTCTTAACTTGGCGGTCTAAAATTTCAATCGGTACTTGTTCATAAGAGAAACTTTCATCAACTCACAAACCTTCTAAGGGAACTATAGATGTCGGATCTCCAACACTCTTTTTCAACATAGAGACATGGAAAACTGGATGCACCAATGCCAACTCATTAGGCAAATCGAGTTCATAAGAAACCTTACCAACACGTCTTAAAATTTGATATGGACCCACATAACGGGGAATAAGCTTCCCTTTCTTACCAAACCTCATTACACCCTTCATGGGTGAGATTTTCAAGTAAACCGAATCATAAACATCAAACTCAAGATCTTTTCTTCTAACATCAGCATACGACTTTTGTCGACTTTGGGTTATTCTCAACCTCTCTCTAATAAGTCTTACTTTCTCCATAGCCTCATGAACTAACTCAGGTCCTATCAAGGGAACTTCACCCACCTCAAACCAACCTATATGAGATCTACACCTCCTACCATAAAGAGCCTCAAATGGAGCCATACCAATACTTGAGTGATAACTATTATTATAAGCAAACTCAATTAATGGAAAATTATCATCCTAATTTCCCTTGAAATCGATGACACACGCCTTCAACATATCTTCCAATGTTTGGATAGTTCACTCCGCTTGCCCATCGGTTAGTGGATGAAAGTCCGTGCTAAGCTTAACTTTAGTGCCAAGACCCTTTTGGAAATATTTCCAAAACTGAGAAGTAAACTGATTACCTCTATCGGAGATAATGGACAAGGGCACTCCATGCAACCTTACCATTTCCCTCAAATACAACTTAGCATACTCTTCCGCCGAATAAGAAACTTTGATAGGAATGAAATGGGCTGATTTCGTCATTCAGTCTACTATAACCCAAATCAAATCATATTGTCACTGTGTGCGAGGCAAACCAACTACGAAGTCCATATTCAAATCTTCCCACTTTCAAGTGGGAATACTAATGTCTTAGGATAAACCTCCCGGTTTGTGATGCTCAACTTTCACTTTTTGGCAATTAGGACACTTAGCCACAAATTCCACAATATCCTTTTTCATCCCATTCCACCAATAGATCTCCCGCAGTCATGGTAGATCTTGGTGGCTCCCGGGTGAATGGAATACCGAGAACTATAGGCTTCTGACAAGATCTGTTCCCTCAAGTCATCAACATTAGGAACACAAAAATGACCTTGATATCTAAGCACACCATCTCCTCCTTGGGAGAAAGCCTCTACGGACTTCTCAAGCACCGCTTCTTTCAATTCTACTAAAGTTGGATCAAGACATTGCTCGGATTTGACATCCGTCACAAAAGATGATTCTGAACCATTGTGAACCATAACACCACCATTGGTATAGTCTACTAACTGAACTCCCAACCGGGCCAATCTATGAACATCTCGAACCAACTCTTTTCTATCATCATCAATATGAGCAACACTACCTGTAGATAACCGACTAAGAGCATCCACTACTACATTCGCCTTATTGGGGTGATAGAGAACACTCATATCATAATCTTTCAAAAACTCAAACCACCTTCTTTGGTGAAGATTCAGATCTTTCCAATTAAACACATATTTCAAACTCTTATGGTCGGTAAAAACATCAACATGGACACCATACAAATAATGCTTCCAAATCTTTAATGAAAAAACTACCGCCGCTAATTCAAGATCATGGGTAGGATAATTCTTCTCATGAACCTTAAATTGCCTTGAAGCATAGACAATAACTTTCCCATTTTGCATAAGCACACATCGTAACCCATTTCTCGAGGCATCACAATAAACAACAAAACCATCTATTCCTTTTGGTAAAGTCAACATCGGAGCGGAAGTAAGTTTATCTTTCAATTTCTGAAAACTCTTTTCACATTTTTCGGACCATATGAACTTGGCCTTGTTTTGAGTCAATGATGTCAATGGAGAGGCAATGGAAGAAACCCCCTCAACAAACCTTCTTGAATAACTAGCCAAACCCAAGAAACTTCTAATGTCCGAAGGTGATAGAGGTCTAGGCCAACTCTTAACCGCATCCGTCTTCTAAGGATCTACCTCAATACCCTTACTTGAAATAATATGACCAAGAAAAGCTACGGACCTTAGCCAAAACTCACATTTACTAAACTTTGCAAAGGTTTGTTGGTCCTTAAGGACTTGCAACACAATCCTAAAATGATTTGTATGATCATCCTCACTTCACGAATAAATTAATATATCATCAATAAACACAATTACGAACATATCAAGGTATTGTCTAAACACCCTATTCATCAAATCCAAAAATGTCGCCTAAGCATTAATCAAGCCAAATGACATCACTAAAAACTCATAATGACCATACCGGGTTCTAAAAGGCATTTTCGGAATATCGTCATTCTTCACCCTCAATTGGTGATAACCCGACCTAAGGTCAATCTTAGAAAAGTAACTTGCACCTTGGAGTTGGTCAAACAAATCATCTATCCTTGGAAGAGGATACTTATTCTTAATGGTCACCTTTTTCAATTGCCGATAGTCAATACACATACGAAGTGAACCATTTTTCTTCTTAACAAACAAAACTGGAGCACCCCATGGAGAGATACTCGTTCGGATGAAACCTTTATCCAACAAATATTTTAATTTCTGTTTCAACTCCTTAAGTTCGGCTGGAACCATTCTATAAGGAGGAATAGAAATAAGTTGCGTATCTGGGAGAAGGTCAATACAAAAATCTATTTCCCTTTCGTGAGGAATACCGGGTAGATCATCTGGGAACACTTCCGAATACTCTTTACCAACGGGGGCCGATTCAAGATTAGGGGTTTCAGAATCCACATCCCTCACCCTAACTAAATGGTACATGCAACCCTTAGAAACCATCTTTCTAGCTTTGAGACACAAAATAAACCTACCTTTTGGCATAGAATTTCCCCCCTTCCACTCTAGGATAGGCTCATTTAGAAACTGAAATCTGACTACACAGGTTCTACAATCAATAGAAGCATATCAAGAGTGCAACCAATCCATACCCAGAATAACATCAAAATCTAACATATCATACCAAGTCAACAAGAGTAACTCTATGGGATAAGGAAACGGGACACTTTCTATAGACCCTCTTAGCCACAATAGAATCACCAATAGGAGTAGAGATAGAAAAAAGATCTAATAACACATCGGGAAGCACATCAAATCTTATAGCCACATATGGTGTCACAAAAGACAAAGTAAAATCGGGATCAAGTAAAGCATAAACATCTAGTTGGAAAACTTTCAACATACTGATAACCACATCGGGAGAAGCCTCTTGTTCACCTCAGGTCTGGAGTGCATAGAATCGGTTTTGCTTGGGATCATTGGAGCCCGAACCACTAGGAGGACTTGCTTTCCCTCTCTTCACTTAGCCTTAAATATTGGAAAATCCCTCATTTTATGACCACTTTTTCCACAACTGAAGCAACCATCAGTGCCGGCTAGACACTTACCCTCGTGCTACTTTCCGTACCTAGCACAAGTAGGTAATAGGGATCTACTACCATTTCCTCCTTGAGGTTTAGGGTTAGACACCCTTTCATTGTTAGACCTTGGAGGAACATTAGAAGAACCTTTGTTGAAACCTTGAACGACCACATCCACCAGACCTAAAGTATGAAAAAATGCCATCATCCATTCTTACCTTCTTTGTTTCCCTAGACCTCTCCTTAAGCTTTTCCCCTTCAATTTGTTGGGCATGGACCATGAGACGAGAAATATCCATGTCATGGACAAGCATAGCTGTACGACACTCTTTCACTACCAAGTCGGACACACCCGAAATGAACTTGCTTATCCTTACCCTAGAGTCGGCAACTATAGAAGGAGCATATTTGGACAATTGAGTGAATCTCAAGGCATATTATTTCACGCTCATATTTCCCTGCCGAAGATTAATAAAATCATGCACTTTTGCCTCTCTCATCTCAAGAGGAAAGAACCTATCAAGAAAAGCAGACTTGAACCTCTCCCATTCTAGGGGACCCACATCTACCGGTCTTGCTTCCTTCCATTGGTTGAAATAAATTTGAGCAACCCCTTTTAGTTCATAAGCGGCCAATTCCGCCTTCTCCACCGGAGTCACTCCCATGATGGCCAACACCTTGTAGACCTCGTCAATGAACTCTTGAGGATCTTCCTCAACCTTAGAACCATAGAATTCCAGAGGATTCATCCTTGTGAAGTCCCTCACTCTTGATGCCGCCATACCCACATTTGGGTTCACGGGGTTCACAACTTCCCTATTGGCTTGGGCCAAGCAGTCCTAAACTCTGATTAGTCACTTGTTCGGCCAAAGGGTCAACCAGAGCTTGAGGAGGAGCTCGTTGATCAACATTGTCTCCCTCATTCCTTCTCGCAAAAGCCCATTGAGTAATCATATCCTGTAGACCATCGGGTAAGGATTAGGATAGAGACTTTATATAGTTAAACTCTATCGCACGACTTAGAGAAATAAAGAAGTGAAGTTTCCTAAACATCTTGTAGCCTCTCATTCATAAATGTGGTGCGCTTCACACTTGTGAACAAGACTCTACTAGACGTGCTTTTGAGACATCCTAGAACCATTCTAAACCTTCTGCTCTGATTACCAAGTTTTTCACGACCCAGGGGTACCCCCTAGATGTAACAAGGCGTACAAGACCCCGAAAGGCCTCATATAAGCCATTTAGCTTTCATAACATAAGATAATAGAAAATGAGCGGAGTTTATAACATTTTCAACAACATCAAAGTTTCATATAGAAAAGTGGAAGTCTATTACACTTTGTCTCAAAACCATCTAAAACATGAATATCTTGTGACACAGCCCATACAACAATGTTCAAAACATAAAATGAAAGAACATAAGAAAATGGTCGCTAAATCCTCGAATGCTATGAGGACTCACCAATCTTCAAGTCTTGCCTCTACTAAGATCCTAGCCACGGGAATGAGAGTCGAGATCGCCGGACCCTACATTTGGATAAGAAATGTAGGCAAGAGTATGCGTTAGTACAAACATGTACTAAATATGATAGCTTGCATGAACATCAACATAAGCATAAGAGTTAAAAAACATAAGTCATAAATCATAATCAACACAAGTGAATCTCATCTTAAAACATATTACGATACTTCCTTGAAGTAACCTTGTTTCATCATAACTATGCTAACTTGATGTGAGAAGTAGTAAATTCTAAGTTGTTCTCTTTATCCATGGAAGACACATCATCTTGCTAATCCCAAGCTAAGTCACTATCCATGGAAGAGCACATTATCATGCCAATCCAAGCTACCATGGAAAGGTATCATCTCACCAATCCAAGCTACCATGAAAAGGTAGCATCTCCTTACCAATTCAAGCTACCATGAAAAGGTATCATCTCCTTACCAATTCAAGCTACCATGAAAAGGTATCATCTCCTTACCAATTCAAGCTACCCATGGAAAGGTATCACATTACCAATCAGAGCTATCCATGGAAAGGCATCATATTATGTAACACCTCGTACCCTAAAAAGACTAAACTAACAGATTTTCAGAAGTTGCAGGTGCCACCGACGGCCACCACCTACAGACCGTAGGGTGATCCACAGACCATAGGTGGAGTCCATGGTTGGCCACCTACAACCCCCTCCCAGAACCCCAGGAAAAATCTGCCAAGGATCGACCAACGGTAGAACCCACGGACCGTAGGTGGGACCACGGTCTGTGGTCCAGGACATGGTCGAGACCCCCAGATTCCAGCTCCCAGAACCCCGTTGACGCCTGCCAGGATGGACCGTCGTTCCATCCACGGCCCGTCGGTGGCCCCAACAGCTTTTAAGTTGGGGTCGTTTTGGTCTTTTCCCTATGCGTTGGAATCCTAAACTACGTCGTGTAACCCCTAAACTATGTGGTTTTGGTCACCTTTAGCCTAGTAACTAAATTAGAACTTACCCAGAGCAATTCATTCACCAAAATTCATCAAACTTGAAACGCAGAGAGGAGAAAGAGTCGACCAAACCCTTCCTAAGAACGCAGTAAGGTTTCTTTAGTTCCAGCCCTGAAATCGAAGGATTTCTCTGTAGATTTCATCACCAGGTATGTGGGATTTCACTAGTGGGTTCCTTTCATCCACTAGGTCCCTAGAATTCAGTCAGATTTTTGATTCCCTTCATATTTTCTAAACCTAGGGTTTCTTGAACTTTAGAAATTGTTGTGATTTAGCTATTAGAATGTTCCAAATCAGATTATCATGTTTTTGTAACATCGTTGCTTAGTTCCTTGCATGAAATTAAGAGCCCTAGTGGTGTAGATTCATTTAGTTCATGAATTACACTAGATAGGTCGGTTTAAACAGATATACATGTCTCAGATTTTGAATGTTTCATTGTTAGTTATAAATGTCGCCATCTCAGTTAGCATGTCAGAATAATGAGCTATCCAGTATAATTCAATTATGTTACATCGTTCATATTTCTAGTTGGGAGTAGGCTTAGACCGAGTGGACTAGGGTTCAGCATACCCGTATAGTCCCAGAACTACCTGCCCCATAGGTTTATAAGTCCCCTCCATGGGCATTACATTTAGTGATCATACCAGACATGCCTCTATACCCTTGGCAAGGTATATTGTGTCCTCTCGATGAGGCGTATACATCAGACTCCACATTTAGCTCACGTGGTTTTATGTCGGTTATTAGTAGCTCCCACAGTCAGATATTTTTGCATTTGACCAGGTTCTCAATTGTACTTCAGTATTCTTTTTAGCATGTTATGTACTTGGTCATTGCATTCAGTTCAGTTCATTTCAGTATGCTTTCTAGTATGTTCAGAATATATCATTGTTCAGTATGTTACTTCAGTTTATATGTTTTGTTCAGCTTTTATTCTATCCCGCATGCTCAGTACATTCCAAGTACTGATGCATACTCTGCGCTACATCCTTTCATGATGTAGGTTCAGGTACTCATCATCCAGATCACGCACAGATTGGTTCCCGATCTCCAGTTCAACAAATTCAGTGGTGAGTCCTCATTCTTCGAGGACAATAGACATGTTTCCTATTTCAGTCTTTTATTTTAGTTCCAGTTTTTACTAGAGTTAGCTGGGGACATATCTTAGCATCTCTAGTCAGTTAGAGGCTTATTTCAGACATAGACAGATCCAACTTTAGCTTCTGAGTTATAGTTCAGTGTTCTAAACTCTTTTCCACTATTTATATACTCAGATTTAGAATGGGTATTCCCCATCATTTAGTCTATCTCATCTTTTAAGCTTCCGCACAGTAATTCTTTTAAGTATGCTTATGATATGCCAGCTTAGGGTTAGCTTGGGGTCACTCGTTATCCTAGGTCCCATGTTTACGCCAATGGGGTAGCCTCGAGACGTGACAAACTTGGTATCAGAGCATTAGGTTTAAGAGTCCTAGGATGTCTGAAAGCCGCACTAAGTATAGTCTTTTTCATGGGTGTGAAGTGCACCACATCTAATGAGAGGGAGGCTACGAAGTGTTTTAGGAAAAACTTCACTTTCTTTGCTATTCTTATCATGCGTAGGTATGATCTACTTCTAACTCATCGTTATACGTTTCTGATCATGCCTCCTCGTAGAGCTAACGCAAGGAATGCTAACGCAGATCTTCCAGTCCTAGACCAGGAAGTTTCGAATGCAGAATTTTGGAATGCTATTCAGCTTTTGGCTTAGAGTGTGACTAACCAGAACAATCAGCAGGCCCCAGTTCCTCCCAATGCTAATAATGGGTCAGCTGCAGCCAGGATTCATGATTTCATTAGGATGAATCCACCAGAGTTTCTAGGGCGCAGGTTGGTGAGGACCCACAAAATTTCATCGATGAGGTTAAGAAGATCTTTGGAGTGATGCAGGTAACTGGGAATGATAGGGTAGAATTGGTATCCTACTAGCTCAAGGATGTAGCTCACATTTGTTTCACTCAATGGACAGAAAACATGGGTACGGATGTAGCTCCTATGACTTGGGAGTGTTTTACGGGAGATTTTCTGGATAGGTTCTTCCCGAGGGAGTTGAGAGAGGCGAAAGCTCAGGATTTTATGAATTTGAGGCAAGGTACAATGTCCGTCCAAGAGTACGGACTCAAGTTCACCCAGCTCTTCAGGTATGCTCCTCCTATGGTTGTTGATTCGAGGGCACAAATGAGTAAGTTTCTGTATGGAGCGTCTGACTTGGTAAAAACAGAGTGCAGAAATGCAATGTTGTTAGATGAGATGAATATCTCTAGGCTCATGACTCATGCTCAGCAGGTTGAGGGAGATAAGCTTAAGGAAATGGCTAAGGACAAAAAAAAGGCTAGGACAGGTAACTATGTGTCCTCTCAGCAGAAATCGTGTAGTGGAAATCGCTCGTAGTTTCAGCAAAGGTCTTCAACTCCAGCACCTTCATCAGCTAGTGCTCCATCTCCCAGGTTTAGACAAGATTAGAAGAGTAGGGCATCAGGCTCTAAGTCTCAGGGGAGTGTTTTAGGTAGCAGAACCTACCAAACTTGTCCAAAGTGTGGTAAGAACCATCCGGGTGAGTGTCTTGCAGGGAAAGAAGGGTGTATTGGATGTGGTCAGTCTGGTCACAGATTGAGAGATTGCCTTTTTTCTAAATAAGGGCAAGGAGGTAACAATAGTAGGGATCAGCCTACAGCTCTAGCAGCACCAGAAGGTCACCCAACTCAGCAGGGTACTTCATCTAGTATAGGTGGCGGTCAGCGCCAGAACAGGTTGTATGCTCTTCAGGCTCGCCAGGACCACAAAGATTCTCCTGATGTGGTCACTGTACGTTACGAGTCTTTCAATTAGATGTTTATGCTTTGTTAGATCCAGGGGCTACTTTTTCTTTTGTAACTCCTTATATAGTAGTGAACTTCGGTGTCAGTCCAGAAACTCTTTCAGAACCCTTTTCAGTCTCTACTCCAGTAGGTGACCCATTTATAACTAGAAGGGTATACAAAAATTGCCCTGTCTCAGTCTCTCAGAAAGTCACCTTAGCAGATCTTGTAGAGTTAGAAATGGTAGACTTTGATATCATTCTAGGCATGGATTGGTTACATTCCACTTATGCCTCAGTCGATTGTAGAACCAGGGTTGTTCGGTTTCAATTTCCAAACGAACCAGTCTTAGAATGGAAGGGTAGTAGCTCAGTGCTTGTGGGTCGATTCATTTCCTACCTTAAGGCCAGAAAGATGATTTCCAAGGGGTATATCTATCATTTAGTTTGGGTTAAGGATTCTATCTCTGAAACCCCAACTCTTGAGATAGTTCCAGTAGTAAATGAGTTTCCAGAAGTGTTTCCAGAAGATCTTCCCGGAATTCCTCCCGAAAGGGAAATAGACTTCGAAATTGATATCCTTCCAGATACCCAGCCTATTTCTATTCCTCCTTAGAGAATGGCTCAAGCAGAGCTTAAGGAATTGAAAGAGCAGTTGAAAGACCTTCTAGATAAGGGCTTCATCAGACCTAGTATTTTTCCATGGGGTGCTCCAGTGTTATTCGTGAAAAAGAAAGATGTCTCTCTCAGGATGTGCATTGACTATCGGTAGTTGAACAAAGTCACCATCAAGAATATCCCCAGGATTGATGACTTGTTCGACCAACTTCAGAGTGCTAGTCATTTTTCAAAAATAGACCTCAGATCTGGTTATCATCAGCTCAGAGTCAGAGATAGTGACATCCCGAAAACTACCTTTAGAACTTGGTATGGTCATTATGAATTTGTAGTTATGTATTTTGGACTAACCAATGCTCCTGCAGCTTTTATGAATTTAATGAACAGGGTGTTCAAGCAGTATTTAGGCTTGTTCGTTATCGTCTTTATTGATGATATCCTCATTTACTCTAGGAATGAGGAAGAACATGTGACTCATTTGAGGTGTTGTCCTGCAAACTCTCGAAGATCGCCAGTTATTCGCTAAGTTTAGCAAATGTGAGTTTTGGTTGCACTCTGTTGCTTTCCTTGGTCATATAGTGTCTAGCGAAGGGATCCGAGTGGATTCTCAGAAGATTGAGGTAGTGAAGCAATGGCCCAAACCCACCTCTCCTATAGATATAAGAAGTTTCTTGGGTTTGGCTGGTTATTACAAAAAGTTCGTGGAAGGATTTTCATCCATAGCTTCTCCATTGACTAAGTTGACTCAGAAAAAGGTTAAGTTTCAGTGGTCAGATAAGTATGAGAAGAGCTTCTCTGAACTGAAAACTAGGTTGACTACATCTCATGTTTTGACTCTACCAGAGGTTCAGATGGTTATGTGATCTATTGTGATGCATCCAGAGTCAGCCTAGGTTGTGTGGTGATGCAGCGAGGTAAGGTTATAGCTTATGCTTCTAGACAACTTAAGGTGTATGAGAAGAATTATCCGACTCATGACCTCGATCTAGCAGCCGTAGTATTTGCCCTAAAGATTTGGAGACACTACTTATATGGTGTTCACGTAGATGTGTTCACAGACCCTAAAAGCCTTCAGTATGTGTTCACCCAGAAAGAGTTAAATCTTTACCAGAGGAGATGGCTTGAATTCCTCAAGGACTATGACATGAATGTGCTTTACCATCCTGGTAAGGCCAATGTAGTAGCTGATGCTCTTAGTAGACTGTCTATGGGTAGTGTAGCACATGTTGAGGAAGAAAGGAAGGAATTAGCGAAAGATGTTCACCGGCTTGCTCGTTTAGGAGTTTGCCGTATGAACATATTAGATGATGGTGTGACAGTTCAGAATGGGTCAGAACCTTCATTGGTAGCGGAGGTTAAGGAGAAACAAGACAGTGATCCTATATTTCTTCAGTTGAAGGGTGCAGTTCATCAACAGAAAGTTGAGATTTTCTCCCAAGGGGGAGATGGTGTGCTTCGCTACCAGGGTCATTTATGTGTTCCTAAGGTGGATGAGTTGAGACAACAATCCTTACAGAAGCCCATAACTCCAGGCATTCTATTCATCCAGGTGCCACTAAGATGTACCGTGATCTGTGGGAAGTTTTTTGGTGGAATGGCATGAAGAGGGATATAGAAGATTTTGTGGCTAAGTGCCCGAATGGTCAGCAGGTGAAGGTAGAACATCAGAAACCAGGAGATATGACTCAAGAGATTAACATTCCTACATGGAAGTGGGAAGTGATCAACATGGACTTCATTATAGGCTTACCTCATACTCGCAGACAGCATGATTCCATTTGGGTAATAGTAGATAGAGTTACTAAGTCCACTCACTTTTTGGCTGTCAAGACTACAGATTCGGTGGAGGACTACGCCAAGCTTTACATTAATGAGATAGTCAGGTTGCTTGGGGTTCCTTTGTCTATCATCTCAGATAGAGGTCCTCACTTTACCTCTCATTTCTGGAAGTCATTTCAGAAAGGTCTTGGTACCTAGGTTAATCTTAGCATAACATTTCATCCACAGATGGATGGACAGGCCGAGCGTACCATTCAGACTTTAGAGGACATGTTGAGAGCTTATGTGATCGATTTCAAGGGCAGTTGGGATGATCACCATCCTATTATAGAGTTTGCCTACAATACTAGCTACCATTCTAGTATTCAGATGGCCCTTATAAGGCACTTTATGGGCGTAGATGTAGATCTCCAGTTGGTTGGTTTGAGGTAGGTGAAGCAGCCTTGATAGGGCCAGATTCGGTTCATGAGGCTATGGAAAAAGTTCAGCTTATTAGAGATAGACTAAAGACTGTCCAGAGTCGTCAGAAGTCCTATGCAAATATTAGGTGAAGGGACTTAGAGTTTGAGGTTGATGATTGGGTTTTCCTGAAAGTGTCACCTATGAAGGGGGTGATGAGATTTGGCAAGAAAGGGAAGCTCAGTCCCAGATATGTAGGTCCTTACAGAATTTTGAAAAGGGTTGGTAAAGTGGCTTATGAGTTGGAGTTGCCAGCAGAACTAGCAGCACTCCATCCAGTCTTTCACATTTCCTTGTTGAAGAAGTGTGTGGGTGATCTAGCATCTATTATACCTTTAGAAAGTGTGGCGGTGAAGGATAGTCTCATTTATGAAGAGGTGCCAGTTGAAATCCTTGATCGTCAGGTTCGTAGGTTGAGGAATAAAGAATTCTCTTCAGTTAAGGTTTTGTGGAGGAGTCAGTCCGTAGAGGGAGCTACTTGGGAAGCAGAAGCAGCCATGAAGGCCAAGTATCCTCATCTCTTTCCTTCCGATTCCATTCTAGCTAGAGGTAATAGTTCCTCTCTAGTCTCTCAGTTTACTCTTGCATGAATTCAGTATTAGTATCATGTTCGTTAAGTTATTCTTGCATTTTCAGCGTATTTGCATGTTCTTGGAACTTAGTTCAGTCAGAAATCAGTTTTAGCATTTAGTGGTAGGGTGTGCAGCTCCTTCCCTCCCTTCCTCAGCTAGTTTAGACTTAATTCGAGGACGAATGTTCCCAAGAGGGGAGATAATGTACCACCCCGTACCCCAAAAAGACTAAACCAGCAGGTTTTCAGAAGTTGCAGGTGCCACCGACGGCCGCCACCTACAGACCGTAGGGTGACCCATGGACCATAGGTGGGGTCCGTGGTTGGCCACCTGCAACCCCCTCCCAGAACCCAGGAAAAATCTGCCAAGGGTCGACCAGCGGCAAGACCCACGAACCGTAGGTAGGACCACGGTCTGTGGTCCAGGCCGTGGTCGAGACCCCCAGATTCCAGCTCCCAGAACCCCGTCGACGCCTGCCAGGACGAACCGTCGGTCCATTCACGGCCCGTCGGTCTGGCAGTCGGTGGCCCCGACAACTTTTATGTTGGGGTCGTTTTGGTCTTTTTTCCTATGCATTGGACCCCTAAAATACGTCGTTTAACCCCTAAACTACGTGGTTTTGGTTAGTTTTAGCCTAGTAAATAAATTAGAACTTACCTAGAGTAATTCATTCACCAAAATTCATCAAACTTAGAACGCAGAGAGGAGAAAGAGTCGACCAAACCCTTCCCAAGAATGCAACAAGGTTTCTTCATTTCCAACCCCGAAATCGAAGGATTTCTCTGTTGATTTCGTCACCAGGTATGTGGGATTTCACTAGTGGGTTCCTTTCATCCACTAGGTCCCTAAAATTCAGTCAGATTCTTGATTCCCTTCATATTATCTAGACCTAGGGTTTCTTGAACTTTAGAAATTATTGTGATTTAGCTATTAGAATGTTTCAAATCAGATTATCATGTTGTTGTAACATAGTTCCTTAGTTCCTTGCATGAAATTCAGAGCCCTATTGGTGTAGATTCGTTTAGTTCATGAATAACACTAGCTAGGTCAGTTTAAACAGATATACATGCCTCAAATTCCAAATATTTCATTGTCAGTTATAAATGTCGCATTCTTAGTTAGCATGTCAGAATAATGAGCTATCCAGTATAATTCAATTATGTTACATCGTTCATATTTCTAGTTGGGAGTAGGCTTAGACCGAGTGGACTAGGGTTCAGCGTACCCGTATAGTCCCAGAACTACCTGCCCTGTAGGTTTATAAGTCCCCTCCGTGGGCATTATATTTAGTGATCATGCCAGACATGCCTCTATACCCTTGGCAAGGTATATTGGGTCCTCTCGATGGGGCGTATACATCAGACTCCACATTTAGCTCACGTTTTTTTATGTCGGTTATTAGTAGCTCCCACAGTCAAATTTTTATGCATTTGACCAGGTTCTCAGTTGTACTTCAATATTCAGTTTTAGCATGTTATGTACTTGGTCATTGCATTCAGTTCAGTTCATTTCAGTATGCTTTCCAGTATGTTCAGATTATATCATTGTTCAGTATGTTACTTCAATTTACATGTTTTGTTCAACTTTTATTCTATCCTGCATGCTCAGTACATTCCAAGTACTGACGCATACTTTGTGCTACATCCTTTCATGATGTAGGTTCAGGTACTCATCATCGAGATCACGCATAGATCGGTTCCCGATCTCCAGTTCAGCAGCTTCAGTGGTTAGTCCTCATTCTTCGAGGACAATAGACACATTTCCTATTTCAGTCTTTTATTTTAGTTTCATTTTTTACTAGAGTTAGCTGGGGACATGTCCTAGCATCTCTAGTTATTTAGAGGCTTATTTCAGAGATTGACAAATTCAGCTTTAGCTTCTGAGTTATAGTTCAGTGTTCTAAAATCTTTTCCAGTATTTGTGTACTCAGATTTAGAATGGGTATTCCCCATCATTTAGTCTATCTCATGTTTTAAGCTTCCGCACAGTAATTCTTTTAAGTATGCTTATGATATGCCAGCTCAGGGTTAGCTTGGGGTAACTCGTGATCCTAGGTCCCGTGTTTACGCTCAGGGGATAACCTCGGGGAGTGACATATTACCAATCCAAGCTAGGTTTTATTATCATAACTCATAAGTTCTTAGATTCATTTTAGTTGAGTAAGCCTTTCAACCTAGCATCATTCAATGTGAGAAAACCTTTCACATTCATACATTCATAAAGGAAATCATGTGGGTAAATCCCTTTCACAACAATCCTATCTAAGGTCAATAATTATCATATAAGCTTTACTCTCAAAGCCCTAATAATCATAATTCATCATATATGCTTCAATATCAAGCAATTCATATCTATAAACTTCAATCTCAAAGCAATCTACAATGTACCTTATCAATGCTATAAGAATACATCTAAACCCACAAATTCTCCTTTCATGATATAAAACCCATTTACATCACTTTCATCATTCTAGACATGGGATCGGCATGAGTATATGTAAATTCATCCTAAAAACATGTATTCCTATCAATTCAATCATAAACAATCATAACCCAATCAATTGTATCAACATTCATCAATACCCACAACATTAGAAGAAAATCCTAACTCAAATTGGAGAATTTCATCTTTTCAATTGGGGAAGCTTAAGGGCTCTATGGATGAAAAGCCATCATACCTTAATCACAAAGCCCACAAATGTTTGAGGAATGGATACTTGAACTTGACCCCTAGCTGCAACTCTTCCTTCTTCTTCAACTTTCTAGAGAAAGAATTATTTTTGAGAGGAACCCAATTCTTTTGGTGAGTTTGAGAGAATTATTTGAATCAGTGAATTTAGGGGTTAAAATAACTTATATAGGGGTCTTAGAATTGGGTAAAACGACCTCACTTTGATTTAATTAAAATTGGAAAAGACCGATGTGCCCTAAACTAAACATGCCAGCCACGACCCACCAGACCCCACTGACGGACCGTGGACTGACCAACGGTCCATCCTGGTCAAGCGTGGGTAACGTTAGAGATTTTGGCCGACCTACGGTTTCCCCTAGCCACGAGCCGTGGACCCATTGACGGATCGTGGGTCCTGGCGTGGTTCCTGCCTATGCCAATTCCCTCAGTGCCCATCCATAGACCCACCTACGGTCCGTGGTCCCATCCACAGGCCGTGGTTGTCCTTTGTCGGATGACACCTTGAAGTTCTAACATGCTAGGCCCTCTCTCTTGAATCCTAGGTGTTACATGATCATGCATAAATAAGGAAATCATGGGAATATCTAAGACACATGACACCAAAAGAGTAAACCATAAGGAACTCAATACCTTAAGCTAGAGTAGGGGTAGAAGGAAAAAGATGAGGATATCGGGACATCATATCAGCCTCGGCCTCCCAAGTATCACCCTAAACTAACTCATTCCTCCACAACACTTTCACGGAAGCAACTTCTTTATTTCTCAACTTCTTGACTTGCCGGTCTAAGATCTCAATTGGTACTTCCTCATAAGAAAGGCTCTCCTTAACTCCCAAATCTTCTTAGGGAACTATAGATGTCGGATCACCAACACATTTCTTCAGCATAGATACATGGCAAACTGGATGCACCGATGCCAACTCATTAGGCAATTCTAGTTCATAAGCAACCTTACTAATACGCCTCAAAATCTGATATGGGCCTACATATCGGGGACTAAGCTTCCCTTTCTTACCAAACCTCATTACACCCTTCATGGGTGAAATTTTCAAATAGACCCAATTATTAACAACAAACTCACTCTTCTTCTAACATCGACATATGACTTTTGTCGACTTTGAGCCGTTTTCAACCTTTCTCTAATAAGTCGAACTTTTTCCATAGCCTCATGTACCGATTCGGGGCGTATCAATGAGACTTCATCCACTTCAAACCAACTTATAGGAGATCTACACCTCCGACCATATAATGCCTCAAATGGAGCCAAACCAATACTTGAGTGATAGCTGTTGTTGTAGGCAAACTCAATCAAAGGTAAGTGATCATCCCAATTACCTTTGAAATCAATCACACAAGCTCTAAACATATCTTACAAAGTTTGGATAGTACGCTCCGCTTGTCCATCGGTTTGTGGATGAAAGGTAGTACTAAGCTTAACACGAGTACAAAGACCCTTTTGAAATAATTTCCAAAACTGAGAAGTGAATTGAGTACCTCGATCGGAGATAATGGATAAAGGCACCCCATGCAAGTTTACCATTTCTCTCAAAAACAACTTAGCATAGTCCTACGCCGAATAAAAAGTCTTGACGTGAATGAAATGTGCCAATTTCGTCATTCAATCTACTATAACCCAAATCGAGTCATGTTGTCGCCGGGTGCGAGGCAACCCAACGATGAAGTCCATATTCAAATCTTCCCACTTCCAAGTAGGAATGCTAATGTCTTGGGATAAACCTCCCAGTTTCTGATGCTCAAATTTCACTTGTTGACAATTGATATGATCATCCTCGCTTCTCGAATATGTAACACCCCAGATTCGAGAAAGGGCCTAATAGCATTTTACTAGAACTTCCAGGTGACATCCCTGAGGGCCAACCATGGCCCGTGGGTTGAACCACGGACCGTAGGTGGGTCAGTGGAAGGGCCACAAAAAAGTTAACCAGGCAGGAACGACAGCTGGACCCACGAACCATCGAAGGGCCCACGCCTCGTGGTCCAGGAACCGTAGGTCCAGGACAAACTCTCTAAACTTACTGACGAGTGTGCAGGACGGACCGTTGGTCAGTCCACGATCCGTCAGTCTCGAGTCGTGGGTGGTGAGGCAGCAGTTAATGTCAGGGGTAGTTGGGTCTTTTTCTAATTAATTAACTCCTATACTACATAGTTTTACCCTTCACTAAGACCCCTATATAAGTATTTTCAATCTCCAAATTAGCCCATTCACTTCATTCTTCCAAAATCACAAAAGAAGAACTCTCCAAAATATTTCTCTCATTGGAAACTTGAAGAAGAATAAGAATTCAACCAAGGGTTTAAAGTCAATTCTAAATTCCTCTATTGAAGGCTAGCATTTGGATTCAAGGTATGATAGTTTTCATCCATGGATTCCTTCCATCCATGGAGTTCCTAAATTCCTCTATTTCTACAAGTAGAAATCCCCAATTGAGTTAAGGTTTTCTTCAATTACCATGAGTTCTTTTGACTATTTATTTATATGATTGAATTATGATCTCTTATGCATGAATTGATGAAATACTATGATTTTATGATGATTTCTCCCATGAACCCATGTAATCCCCATGTTTTCATGTTATGAATCATATGATGTGGGATTTTGATCTTAAAGGAAGAGTTTTATGAAATTAAGCATGTATTGCTAGATTTACTTGAATTTATGATGAAATCCATATCTATCCCATGTTTTCTAAGCATTGATGAATGATAGTGGGTTTTGAACCTCAAGAGGTAAATAATGAATTTATGCATTTTCTTATGAAATTTATACAAATTTATTAAGGATGCTTTGAGAGTGAAGTATGAATGATGATGTTGTTGAAAGGATATTCTTATAAACACATATAAGCATGATGTGAAAGGTTTTCTCACATAGTAAGGATTATTAGGTTGAAAGGCTTTCTCACCTAATTGAATCAAAGATTAAGAGCTATCCTAATAAAACTAGCTTGGATTGGTTATCCTAGGATGCCTTTCCATGGATAATAAGAACAAGTAAGAAATGACTATTCCATGGGATTTATGCTTAGCACCGAGAGGATATTGAGATGGAAGCTCTCCCGTTAGTAGAGGTCGGGTTTCTAGAAGCAATGTCCTTATTCCTTATCTATGTGCCCCCATAGGATGATTGTCTAGATAGACATTAGCTAGTGGATCCACTTAAGCTAGAAGTTCATGGTTCTACCTTGGCAAGTAGGACAACCCTTTTAAGTGTGGGAGACACCGGAGGAACATATTATAGCTCACATGGTCTCTATGTCAGTAAAGGTTAATTCCCCACATTAATAATGAACTAATGTTACTTCAAGAAGTATCACATATGAGTTCAAAGGTTAGAAAGACGATGTTAGCTTGCATTGACCATGATTTTATGACCTATATTTTATAACTCTCTTATATCATGTATTAGCTTGGTCAATTGCATGTCATGAAATTTCCCTTTTAGCATGTTTTAAATGTTTTATGCATGAATATCATACTTGATACATTGTTTTATACTAACACATACTCTTGGCTACATTTTCCCCAAATGTAGGGTCCAACAGTCAGGGTCATCAGTTACGTGGCTAGTGATTGAGTTCGAGATTTCCGAGCTTTTGTGAGTCCTCATGCTTCGAGGATGGAGTTTATTGTTTCACTTTATTTCATGTATTTCTCTTTTGAACATGATGTATGGGCTAGACCCAATTTCATTCTATTGTATTAGATGGCTATGATGAGACAAAGTGTTTAGACTTCCGCTTTTCTTTTATAAAAACAATTGTACTTGGTCTATTTTCTTAGTCTAATTGTTCTATTTCTTATGTTATGAAAGCTAAGTGGCTTGTATGGGTTATTTTGGGGTTCTATATGCCATGTTACATCTAGGGGGTACCCCTGGGTCGTGACAAATTTGGTAATCAGAGCATAAGATTTAGAATTGTCTTAGGATGTCTTATAAGCCCCGTCTAGTAGAGTCTTGTTTAGAAGTGTGAAGCACGCCACATTTATGAATGAGAGGCTACAAGATGATTAGGAACCTCCACTTCTTTCATTACTCTTAAGTCTTGAGATAGAGTTTAACTCTGTAAGGTCTCTCTCCTAATCCTTATTCGATGCTCTATAGGATATGGTTACTCAAAGAGCTTATGCTAGAAGAAATGTGAGGGATAATGAGGAACAAGAAGCTCCTCAAGTTCCGGTCGATCCTTTGGCCAAGAAAGTATCTAATGCAGAGTTTAGAGCTGCTTTTCAAGTGTTGGCTCAAGCGATGACGGCCCAAGCCAATAAGGAGGTTGCGGTTCCTTTGAACCCAAATGTGGGTACGATGGCTTTTAGAGTGAGGGACTTCAATAGGATGAATCCTCCAGAGTTTCATGGTTCTAAAGTTGAGGAAGATACTTAAGAGTTCATTGATAAGGTCTATAAGGTTTTGATGATCGTGGGAGTTACGTCGGTGGAAAAGGCAGAGTTGGCCGCTTATCAACTACAAGGTGTGGCTCAAATATGGTATAACCAATGGAAGGAAGGGAGACCGAAAGATGTGGGTCCTCTTGATTTTGAGAAGTTTAAAGCCACTTTTCTTGATAGGTTCTTTCCCCTTGAGATGAGGGAAGCCAAATTGCTTGAGTTCATTAACCTCCGACAAGGGAGTATGAGTGTGAGGGAATATTCTCTAAAGTTCACTCAATTGTCTATGTATGCTCCAACAATGGTTTCGGATTCAAGGCTAGGATGAGTAAGTTTGTTTGGGTGTGTCCGAAATGGTGGTCAAAGAGTGCCATACCCCATGCTCACTAATGACATGGACATGTCTCGTCTCATGGTTCATGCACAACAAATTTAGGAGGAAAAACTTAAGGAAAAGTCTAGGGAGACAAAAAGGGCTAAGACCGGTGATGGAAATTTCTCTCATGCAAAGTCCGATGGACATGGTCGTTCTAGATTCCGACAAAGGTTTTCCGGTCAAGATTCCTCCAATGCTCCTCCTAAGTTCAACAAATATAGGGTGTCTAACCCTAAGCCTCAAAGGGGTAATGGTAGTGGATCTTCATTGTCTAGTTCTACTTGTACTAAGTGTGGAAGGAAGCACGAGGGTAAGTGCCTAGCCAACACGTATGGTTGCTTCAGTTGTGGTAAAAGTGGTCACAAAATGAGGGATTTCCCAATGCTTGCGGCTAAAGGAAGAGATGGAAAGGAAGCTCCTCCTAGTGGTTCGGGTTCCAATGCTCCTAAGCAAAACTGCTTCTATCCACTTCAGACTCGTGGTGAACAAGAGAGTTCTCCCGATGTGGTTATCGGTATGTTGAAAGTTTTTCAACTTGACGTATATTCTTTACTTGATCCCGGTGCTACTTTGTCTTTTTAACGCCATATGTGGCTATGAGGTTTGATGTGCTCCCTGATGTATTGTTAGATCCTTTTTCTGTCTCTACTCCTGTTGGTGATTCTATTGTGGCTAAGAGGGTCTATAGAAAGTGTCCCATTTCCTTATCCCATAGAGTTACTCTTGTTGACTTGGTAGAGATTGATATACTCGATTTTGATGTTATCTTGGGTATGGATTGGTTGCACTCATGTTATGCTTCTATTGATTGTAGAACTCGTGTAGTCAAGTTTTAGTTTCCAAATGAGCTTGTCCTAGAGTGGAAGGGGAGGAATTCTATGCCTAAGGGTCAGTTTGTCTCTTGTATTAAAGATAGAAAGATGATTTCTAAGGGTTGCATTTACCATCTAGTTAGGGTGAGGGATGTAGATTCCGAAACCCCTTCTCTTGAGTTAGTCCCCGTTGTAAATGAGTTTCCGGAAGTGTTTCCAGATGACTTACCCGGTATTCCTCCCGAGCGGGAAATAGACTTTGGTATTGACCTTCTCCCAGATACGCAACCTATTTCTATCCCTCCTTACCATATGGATCCGGTAGTACTTAAGGAGTTGAAAGAACAATTGAAGGATTTGTTGGATAAGGGTTTCATCCGACCGAGTATCTCTCCATGGGGTGCTCCAGTTTTGTTCGTTAGGAAGAAGGATGGTTCTCTTCATATGTGCATTGACTATCGTCAGTTGAACAAGGTGACCATTAAGAATAAGTATCCTCTTTCGAGGATAGATGATTTATTGACCAACTTCAAGGGGTAAGTTATTTGTCTAAGATTGACCTTCGGTCGGGTTATCACCAATTGAGGATGAGGGAAGATGACATTCCGAAGAAGGATTTTCAAACTCGGTATGGTCATTATGAGTTTTTTGGTAATGTCGTTTGGGTTGACTAACGCTCCGACGATGTTTATGGATTTGATGAATAGGGCGTTCAGACAATACCCTGACATGTTTGTGATTGTGTTCATTGATGATATTTTGATCTACTCAAGGAGTGAGGATAAACATATTGATAATTTGAGGATCGTGTTACAAATTCTTAAAGACTAACAACTTTTTGCAAAGTTTAGAAAATGCAAATTTTGGCTAAGGTCTGTAGCTTTCCTTTGTCATATTGTTTCAAGTAAGGATATTGAGGTGGATCCTAAGAAAACGGATGCGGTCAAGAGTTTGCCTAGACCTCTAACTCTTTTGGATAGTAGAAGTTTCTTAGATTTGGCCGGTTACTATAGAAGGTTTGTTGAGGGATTTTCTTCAATCGTCTCTCCTTTGACAACTTTGACTCAAAAGAAGGCTAAGTTCATATGGTCCGAAGGGTGTGAGAAGAGTTTCTAAGAATTGAAAGATAGAATTACTTCCGCTTCGGTGTTGACCTTACCGGAAGGGACAAATGGTTTATTGTGATGCCTCGAGAATTGGGTTAGGGTGTGTGGTTATGCAAAATGGGAAAGTTATTGCCTATTCCTCAAGGCAACTTAAAGTTCATGAAAATAATTATCCTACCCATGAACTTGAATTAGCGGCGGTCGTTTTTGCCTTAAAGATTTGGAGGCACTATTTGTATGGAGTTCATGTAGATGTGTTTACCGACCACAAGAGTTTGCAATATGTGTTTAATCAGAAAGATTTAAGTCTTCGCCAAAGAAGGTGGCTTGAGTTATTGAAAGATTATGACATGAGTGTTCTTTATCACCCCGGTAAAGGTAATGTGGTAGCGGATGCTCTTCGTCGGTTGTCTATGGGTAGTGTGGTTTATATTGAAGAAGAGAAGAAAGAGTTGGTTCGAGATGTTAATAGATTCGCTCAATTAGGTGTTAAATTAGTGGACTCCACCAAGGGTGTGTTACGGTTCACAATGGTTCCGAAATGTCTTTTGTGGCGGATGTGAAAGCCAAGCAAAGTCTTGATCCAATTTTTGTGGAATTGAAAGAAGCGGTGCTTAAGAAGTACGTTGAGGCTTTCTCCCAAGGGGGAGATGGTGTAGTTAGATACCAAGGTCGTTTATGTGTTCCAAATGTGGATGACTTAAGGGAACATATCTTGACAGAAGCCCATAGTTCGCGGTATTCCATTAACTCGAGAGCCACCAAGATGTACCGTGACTTGCGGGAGGTCTATTGGTGGAAAGGAATGAAGAAGGATATTGCGGGATTTGTGGCTAAGTGTCCAAATTTCCAACAAGTGAATGTTAAGCATCAGAAACTGAGAGTTTTATCCCAAAACATTAGCATTCCTACTTGGAAGTGGGAAGAATTGAATATGGACTTTAATGTTGGTTTGCCTCGCACCCGGTGACAACATGATTTGATTTGGGTGATAGTAGATCGGATGAAGAAATCAGCTCATTTTCTTCTCGTTAAGATTTCTTATTCAGCGGAGGACTATGCCAAGATGTACTCGAGAGAAATGGTAAAGTTGCATGGAGTGCCTTTGTCCATTATTTTCGATCATGGTACCCAATTCATTTCTCAGTTTTTGAAGTCATTCCAAAAGGGTCTTGGTACTCGTGTTAAGCTTAGTACGACCTTTCATCCCCAAACCGATGGGCAAGCGGAGCGTACTATCCAAACTTTGGAAGACATGTTGAGAGCTTGTGTAATTGATTTTAAGGGTAATTGGGATGACCATTTTCCATTGATTGAGTTTGCTTATAACAATAGCTATCATTCTAGTATTGATATGGCTCCATTTGAGGCTCTTTATGGTAGGAGGTGTAGATCTCTTATAGGTTAGTTTGAGGTGGGTGAAGTTGCCCTAATAGGTCCCGAATTGGTACATGAGGCCATAGAAAAAGTTCAGCTTATTAGAGAAAGGTTGAAAATGGCTCAAAGTCGGCAAAAGTCATATGCTGATGTGAGAAGGAGAGCTTGAGTTTGGTGTTCATGATTGGGTTTACTTGAAAATCTAACCCATGAAGGTGTAATGAGGTTCGATAAGAAAGGGAAGCTTAGTCCTCGGTATGTAGGCCCATATCAAGTTTTGAGACGTGTTGGTAAGGTTGCTTATGAGCTAGATTTATCAAATGAGTTGGCATCGGTGCATCCGGTTTTCCTCTATGTTGAAGAAATATGTTGGTGATCCGACATCCATAGTTTCCCTAGAAAGGTTGGGAGTTGATGAAAGTCTTTCTTATGAGGAAGTTCTGGTTGAGATTTTAGATCGGCAAGTTAAGAAGTTGAGAAACAAGGTAGTTGCTTTCGTGAAAGTATTGTGGAGGAATCATCTAGTTGAGGGTGCTAGTTGGGAGGCCGAGGCCGAGGCCGAGGCCGATATGATGTCCCGATATCCTCATCTTTTTCTTCTACTCCTACTGTAGCTTGAGGTGATGAGTTACTCTTGGTTTGACCTTAGTTTTCGAGTCATGTGTTATGTGTTTCCATGATTTATGCATGTTCATGAAAAACTTGAGTTTTGAAAGAAAATGAGCTTATATGATTGATTTTCCTCATGTTGTTATGCATAGAGAGTTGCCTATAGACGTCATGAGATGAATTTATGAACATGTTTTAGCTATGCTTTTTGAGAACAAATTGCATATGGGCTCCATGAGATTGTGTTGAGCGTGCTTTTAGCTTGGAGAAGGTAGTTCCTCCTTGAACATCAGTTATTTTGAAAATTTCATGCATAATGGGTTGCTAGAAGTAGTTCCTACTTCCTTGTGATGCACTGAGTATGTTTAGCTTGGAGTTGATGTTTCCTCCTTGATTTGTGCATTGCATGCATGATGGGTTGTTAGAATTAGTTTCACCCCTCTTATGATGTTTTGACAACGTCTTAGCTTGGAGTTGATAGTTCCTCCTTGGTTGTATGCATTGCATTGTAGGTTGGATTGTAAGTTCCTCTCCTAATAATTTAGGACCATTTGAATCTCATTCGAGGATGAATGATCTAAGGAGGAGATATTGTAACATCCCGAATTCGAGAAAGGGCCTAATAGCATTTTACTAGAACTTCCAGGTTCCATCCACGAGGACCAACCCCGGCCCGTGGGTTGAACCACGGACCGTAGGTGGGTCCGTGGAAGGGCCACCAAAAAGTTGACCAGGCAGGAACCACAGCTCGACCCACGAACCGTTGATGGGTTCACGCCTCGTGGTCCAGGAGCCGTAGGTCTAGGCAAAACTCTCTGAACTTACTGATGAGTGTGCAGGACGGACCGTTGATCAGTCCATGGTCCGTCAGTCTCGAGTCGTGGGTGGTGAGGTAGCAGTTAATGTCAGGGGTTGTGGGGTCTTTTACTAATTAATTAACTCCTATATAAGTATTTTCAACCCCCAAATTAGCCCATTCACTTCATTCTTCCAAAATCACAAAAGACGAACTCTCCAAAATATTTCTCTCTCTATAAACTTGAAGAACAAGAAGAATTCAACCTAGGGTTTCAAGTCAATTCTAAATTCCTCCATTGAAGGCTAGCATTTGGATTCAAGGTATGATAGTTTTCATCCATTGATTCCTTCCATCCACGGAGTTCCCAAATTACTCTATTTCTAAAGGTAGAAATCCCCAATTGAGTTAGGATTTTCTTCAATTATCATGGGTTCTTTTGACTATTGATTTATATGATTGAATTATGACCTCTTATGCATGAATTGATGAATTACTATAATTTTATAATGATTTCCCCCATGAACCCATGTAATCCCCATGTTTTCAAGTTATGAATCATATGATGTGGGATGTTGATCTTAAAGGAAGATTTTTATGAAATTACGCATGTATTGATAGCTTTACATGAATTTATGATGAAATTCATATCTAACCCATGTTTTCTAAGCATTGATGAATGAAAGTGGGTTTTGAACCTCAAGAGGTAAATCATGGATTTATGCATTTTCTTATGAAATCTATGCAAATGTATTAAGAATGCTTTGAGAGTGAAGTATCAATGATGATGTTGTTGTTGTGTTGTTGAAATGATATTCTCATAAACGCATATAACCATGATGTGAAGGGTTTTCTCACATAGTAAGGATTCTTAGGTTGAAAGACTTTCTCACCTAATTGAATCAAAGAGTAAGAGCTATCCTAATGAAACTAGCTTGGATTAGTTATCCTAGGATGCCTTTCCATGGATAATAAGAACAAGTAAGAAATGACTATTCTGTGGGATTTATGCTTAGCACCGTGAGGATATTGAAATGGAAGCTCTCCCGTTAGTAGAGGTCGGGTTTCTAGAAGCAATCTCCTTATCCCTTACCTATGTGCCCCATAGGATGATTGTCTAGATAGACATTAGCTAGTGGATCCACTTAAGTTCGAAGTTCATGGTTCTACCTTGGCAAGTAGGACAACCCTTTTCGGTGTGGGAGACACCGGGGGATCATGTTACAGCTCACATGGTCTATCTGTCGGTTAAGGATAATTCCCCACATTAATAATGAACTAAGGTTACTTCAAGAAGTATCGCATATGAGTTCAAAGGTTAGAAAGATGATGTTAGCTTGCATTGACTATGGTTGTATGACTCATGTTTTCTAACTCTCTTATATAATGTATTAGCTTGGTCAATTGCATGTCATGAAATTAAATATCCCTTTTAGCATGTTTTAAATGTTTTATGCATGGCTATCATACTTGGTACATTATTTTGTATTAACACATACTCTTGCCTACATTTTCCCCAAATGTAGGGTTCGACAGTCAGGGTCATCAGTTTAGTGGCTAGTGATTGAGTTGAAGATTTTCGAGCTTTGGTGAGTCCTCATGCTTCGAGGACGGAGTTTATTGTTTCACTTCATTTCATGTATTTCTCTTTTGGACGTGATGTATGGGCTAGGCCCAATTTCATTCTATTGTATTAGATGGCTATGATGAGACAAAATGTTTAGACTTCCGATTTTATTTTATAAAAACTATTGGACTTGGTCTATTGTTTTACTCTAATTGTTCTATTTCTTATGTTATGAAAGCTAAGTGGCTTGTATGGGGTCCTTCGGGGTCCTATACACCATGTTACATCTAGGGGGTACCCCTGAGTCGTGAAAGAATAGATCAATATATCATGAATGAACACAGTCACAATCATGTCAAGGTATTGTCTAAACACCCTATTCATCAAATCCATAAATGTCGCCAGAGCATTAGTCAAACCAAACAACATTACCAAAAACTCATAATGACTATACCGAGTTCAAAAGGCCGTCTTCGGAATGTTATCTTCTTTCGCCCTCAATTTGTGATAACCCGACCGAAGGTCAATCTTGGAAAAGTAGCCCGCCCCTTGAAGTTGGTCAAACAAATCATCTATCCTTGGAAGGGGATACTTATACTAAACAGTAACCTTGTTCAACTACCGATAGTCTATACACATATGGAGAGAACCATCCTTCTTTCTCACGAACAAAGCTGGAGAACCCCATGGAGAGATACTCGATCGGATGAAACCCTTATCCATCAAATCTTTCAATTGCTCTTTCAACTCCTTTAGTTCTGCCGTGGCCATTCGGTAAGGAGGGATAGAGATAGGTTGCGTATCTAGGGGAAGGTCAATACCGAAGTCTATTTCCCTTTCGGGAGGAATACCGGGTAGATCATCTGGGAACACTTCTGGAAACTCATTAACCACGGGGACCGACTCAAAAGTAGGGGTTTCAGAATCTACATCCCTCACCCTAACTAGATGGTAAATTCAACTCTTAGAAATCATCTTGCTAGCTTTAAGACAAGAGACAAACTGACCCTTAGGCATAGAATTTCCCCATTTTCATTCTAAGGCAGGCTCATTCGGAAACTGAAACTTGACTACACGAGTTCTACAATCAATAGAAGAATAACATGAGTGCAACCAATCCATACCAAGGATAACATCAAAATCTAGTATATCAAGCTCTACCAAATCAACAAGAGTAACTCTATGGGACAAGGAGACGGGACACTTTCTATAGACCTTATAGAATCACTAAAAGGAGTAGAGACATAAAAGGGATCTAACAACACATCCGTAAGAACATCAAACCTCCTAGCCAAATATGGCGTCACAAAAGACAAGGAAGCACCGGGATAAATTAAATTATAAACATCAAGTTGGAAGACATTCAACATACCGGTAACCACATCGGGAGAACCCTCTTTCTCACCACGAGTCTGAAGTGCATAGAATCGGTTTTGCTTCTGACTTCCACTAGGACCAGATGAAGGATTAGGTTGAGCTCTTCGGCGATTTTCTTCTTCATTATTAGCAAGTTAAGCACAATCTCATATCTTGTGGTCCATCCTACCACAACCAAAACAAGCATTGGAACCCGCTAGGCACTTTCCCTCGTGCTTCCTTCCACACTTATCACAAGTAGGTAACAAAGACCCACTACTACTTCCTCCTTGAGGCTTAGGGTTAGACACCCTCTCTTTGTTGTACCTAGAAGGATAATTGGAGGAACCTTGACCGGAAGACCTTTGTCGGAACTTAGAACGACCATGTCCATCGGACCTTGCATGAGAGAAGTTACCATCTCCGGTTTTAGCCCTTTTTGCCTCCCTAGACTTTTTCTTAAGTTTATCCTATTCGATTTGTTGAGCATGAACCATGAGACGAGAGATATCCATATCATTAACAAGCATGGCGGTACAACATTCCTTAACTATCATCTCGGACACACCCGAAACAAACTTACTCATCCTTGCCCTAGTATCAGCAATCATAGTGGGAGCATATCGAGACAATTGTGTTAACTTTAAAGCATATTCCTTCACACTCATACTCCCTTGACAAAGGTTGATGAATTCAAGCACCTTTTCCTCCCTCATCTCAAGGGGAAAGAACCTATCAAGGAAAGCAACTTTGAACTTTTCCCAATCGAGAGGACCCACATCTTTCGATCTCCCTTCCTTCCATTGGTTAAACAAAATTTGAGCAACACCCTTAAGTTGATAAGCGGCCAACTCTGCCTTTTCCACCGGCGTCACTCTCATGATCATGAACACCTTTTAAAGCTCAATCGATAAACTCTTGGGGATCTTCCTCAACCTTGGAACCATGAAAATCTTGAGGATTCATTCTAGTGAAGTCCCTCACTCTATATGACGGCATACCCACATTTAGGTTCACGGGGACCACGACCTCCCTATTAGCTTCAGCCGTCATGGCTTGGGCCAATACTTGAAAAGCAGCCCTAAAATCTGCATTAGTCACTTGTTCGGCCAAAGGATCGATCGGAACTTGAGGAGCTTGAGGAGGAGCTTCTTGTTCCGCATTCTCTCCCACATTCCTTCTAGTATAAGCTTTTCGAGTAGTCATGTCTTGCATAGCATCGAATAAGGATTAGTAGAGAGACCTTATAGAGTTAAACTCTATCGCACGACTTTAGAGTAATGAAAGAAGTAGAGTTTCCTAAACATCTTGTAGCCTCTCATTCATAAATGTGGCACGCTTCATACTCATGAACAAGACTCTACTCGACGTGGCTTAAGAGACTTCCTAGGACCTTTCTAAACCTTGTGCTCTGATTACCAAGTTTGTCAAGACCCAAGGTAGCCCCTAGGCGTAACATGGTGTATAGGACCCCGAGAGGCCCCATAAAAACAACTAAGCATTCAGAACATAAGAAATAGAATTCAAGAGATTTAAAAGACAGTTCAATACATCAAAGTTTTATAAAGCAAAGAGGAAATCTAAACATCGTCTCAATAGCCATCTAGTACATAAGAATGAAATTGGTCCTAGCCCATACATCATGTCTAAAACTGAAAATAAGGAAAGACTGAAAACAAATAAAGTCCAGTCATCGAAGCATGAGGACTCACCAAAGCTCAAAATCTCTCAAAGCAACCTCTAGCCATGAAACTGGGAACCCTGGCTGCCAGACCCTACATTTGGGGAAATGTAGGCAAGAGTTTGTGTTAGTACAAAATATGTACCAAGTATGATAGCCATGCATAAAAACATATAGTTCGTGTTAAAAAGGGACATTTTCATGAGAATGCAATTATCAAGCTAAAACATAAATCTTGAATGTTAGGAAGCATAAGTTGTAAAATATGATCAACGCAAGTGAACATCATCTTAAAACATATGTGAGATACTTCCTGGAAGTAACCTTAGGTACTCATAACTTGCTTGTGGGAAATGGCCTTAACCGACATATAAGACCATGTGAGCTATCAACATGGAATCCAGTGTCTCCCACACCAAAAAGGCTTGTCCTACTTTCCAAAGAAAGGACTTTGAACTTCTAGCTTATGTGGATCCACTAGCTAATGTCTATCTAGACAATCCTATGTTGGCACATAGTTTATGGGATATGAGTCATTACCACTTGTCCACTCGGTACTAAGCTTAACTTCCACGGACTAATTCTTAGTCATATTCATATTAGCTCATAAACGAACATGGATAATCATCTCTTGTCCTTATATCATATGACATGGGTAATCGCCTCTTGTCATTCTAATTAGAGAGCATGGGTAATCGCCTCTTGCCTCAACATTAGCATAGTTTCATATCATTGGTTCATTTTAGGTGAGAAGACCTTTCACTCTAAGAACCCTTATTATGTGCAAAAACCTTTCGCAATTCATGCTTACATGTGTATATGAGAAATCCTTTCAACAACACAACAATAGCAACATCATTGATACTTCACTCTCAATGCATCCTTAAACATTTACATAAACATCATAAGAACATGCTTGATTTCATAAACTCTTCTTTCATAATCCAAAATCCACATTATATAATCATAACTTGGAAATATGGGAATTACATGGGTGCATGAGGGATCATCATAAAAACATGAGATTAACTCAATTCATACATAAGAGATCATAAATCAATCAATTAAATCAATAATCAAGAGAACCCATAACATAGAAGAAAACCCTAACTCAATTGGGGATTTCTATCTTTAAAAATAAGAGAATTTGGGAATTCCAAGAACGGAAGGAATCCATGAATGAGAAACTATCATACCTCAATGCCAATTGCTTAACTTCAATTGAGGAATTGGAGAATTGACTTGAAACCCTAGGTTGATCCCTGCTTCTTCAACTTCTAGAGAGAGAAATATTTGAGAGGTCTTCTTTTGTGAATTTGAGAGAATGATTTCAATTGGCGAAATTTGGGGGTTAAAACATTAATATAGGAGTTTTGGTAAAGGGTAAACGACATAGTATTAGGATAAAATAATTAGAAAAAGATCCAAAAGTTCCTAAGAAATTTGGGGGTTAAAACATTAATATAGGAGTTTTGGTAAAGGGTAAACGACATAGTATTAGGATAAAATAATTAGAAAAAGATCCAAAAGTTCCTAAGAAATTTGGGGGTTAAAACATTAATATAGGAGTTTTGGTAAAGGGTAAACGACATAGTATTAGGATAAAATAATTAGAAAAAGATCCAAAAGTTCCTAAGAAATTTGGGGGTTAAAACATTAATATAGGAGTTTTGGTAAAGGGTAAACGACATAGTATTAGGATAAAATAATTAGAAAAAGATCCAAAAGTTCCTAAGAAATTTGGGGGTTAAAACATTAATATAGGAGTTTTGGTAAAGGGTAAACGACATAGTATTAGGATAAAATAATTAGAAAAAGATCCAAAAGTTCCTAAGAAATTTGGGGGTTAAAACATTAATATAGGAGTTTTGGTAAAGGGTAAACGACATAGTATTAGGATAAAATAATTAGAAAAAGATCCAAAAGTTCCTA
>JAJONR010003069.1:0-16393 GCA_029582245.1 Solanum etuberosum | reverse complement strand
TGCTCGATAAGGTGTTCAACTAGTGGACTCCACCAAAGGTGGTGTTATGGTTCACAATGGTTCCGAATCGTCTTTTTGGCGGATGTGAAAGCCAAGCAAGGCCTTGATCCAATCTTGGTAGAATTGAAAGAAGCGGTGCTTAAGAAATCCGTTGAGGCTTTCTCCCCAGGGGGAGATGGTGTCCTTAGATACCAAGGTCGATTATATGTTCCAAATATTGATGATTGTAGGGAACAGATTTTGACAGAAGCCCATAGTTCACGGTATTCTATTCACCCGGGAGCGACCAAGATGTACCGTGATTTACGGGAGGTCTATTGGGGGAATGGGATGAAGAAGGAAATTGCAGAATTTGTGGCTAAATGTCCGAATTGTCACCAAGTAAAGATTGAGCATCAGAAACCGGGGGGTTTGTCCAAAGATATTAGAATTCTTACTTGCAAGTGGGAAGACTTGAATATGGATTTTATTGTTGGTTTGGCTCGCACCCGGCGACACCATGACTCTATTTGGGTGATAGTAGATCGGATGATGAAATTGGCTCATTTCCTTCCCGTCAAGGTTTCCTATTCAGTGGAGGGCTATGCCAAGTTGTATTTGAGAGAAATGGTAAGGTTGCATGGAGTGCCCTTGTCCTTTATTTCCGACCGTGGTACCCAATTTACTTCTCAATTTTGGAAGTCATTCCAAAAGAGGCTTGGCACTAAGGTTAAGCCTATCACGACCTTTCATCCCCAAACCGATGAACAAGCAAAGCGTACTATCCACACTTTGGACGATATGTTAAGGGCTTGTGTGATTGATTTTAAGGGCAATTGGAATGACCATTTGCCATTAATTGAGTTTGCTTACAATAACAGTTATCACTCAAGTATCGATATGGCTACATTTGAAGCCTTATATGGTAGGAGGTGTAGGTCTCCTATAGGATGGTTCGAGGAGGGCAAAGTTTCCCTAGTAGGTCCCGAAGTGGTACGAGAAGTCATTAAGAAAGTTAGGGTTATAAGGGAAAAGTTGAAAACGGCTCAAAGTCGGCAAAAGTCCTATGCCGATGTGCGAAGAAGGGATCTAGAATTTGAGGTTAATGATTGGGTTTATTTTAAAATCTTACCCATGAAGGGTGTGATGAGGTTTGGTAAGAAGGGGAAGCTTAGTCCTTGTATGTAGGCCCATATCAAGTTTTGAGACGCGTTTGTAGGGTTGCTTATGAGTTAGATTTGCAAAATAAGTTGGCAACAGTGCATCCCGTATTCCATGTCTCTATGCTTAAGAAGTGTGTTGGAGATCTGACATCCATAGTTTCTCTAGAAGAGTTGGGAGTTGATGAAAGTATTTCTTATGAGGAAGTTCCAGTAGAGATTCTAGACCGGCAAGTCAAGAAGTTGAGAAACAGGGAAATAGATTCCGTGAAGGTTTTGTGGAGGAATCAGTTAGTTGAGGTGGCTACTTGGGAGGCCGAGGCCGATATGAAGTCTAGATATCCTCATCTCTTTCCTTCTACCCCTATTCTAGCTTCAGGTAACGCGTTCCTCTTGGTTTGTCCTTGTTTTGGGAGTCATATGTTTTCATGATTTCCTTATGTGATGCATGTTCATGAAAACTTGTGTTTTGAAAAAAAATCAGTTTATATGATTGATTTTCCTCATGTTGTTGTGCATTGAGTATGAGTTGCCTATAGACTTCATGAGATAAATTGATGAACATGCTTTAGATATGCTTTTTGAGAGTGAATTGCATATGAGCTCCATGAGATTGGGTTGAGCATGCTTTTAGCTTGGAGAAGGTAGTTCCTCCTTGAGCATGACAAATTTTAAAAATTCATGCATATTGGGTTGCTAGATGTACTTCCTACTTCCTCATGATGCATTTGAGCATGTTGAACTTGGATTTGATGTTTCCTCCTTATTTATGTGCATTGTATGTATAATGGGCTGATAGAGTTAGTTTCACCCCTCTTATGATGTTTTGAAACGTCCTAGGTTGGTGTCGATAGTTCCTTGTTGGTTGTATGCATTGCATTGTAGGTTGGGTTGTTAGTTTCGCTCTACTCTTTTAGAACTAGTTTAAATATCATTCGAGGATGAATGGTCCCAAGGGGGAGATATTCTAACAGCCCGTATTCAAAAGACCAAAATAGCAGCTTTCCAGAAATTTGAAGGTGCCAACCCACGCTGGCCCCCACGGCCAGTGGATGGGACCACGGACCGTAGGTCTTGTCCGTGGTTGACAACCTTGGCACTGCCTAGAAGGGTCTGAACCACGGCTGGACCAACAGACCGTTGGTGGAACCACGGTCCGTCGTTGAGCCCGAGGTCCAAGACCCTCTGGATGGGTTTTTGACCACGAACGACAGACGTACAGGACGGCCCGTCGTCCTGACCAAGGTCCGTCTTTAGTGGTCCGTGGATGGGCTGTTGGTAGTTATTTTTAAGGGGCAATTGAGTCTTTTCCTAATTAATTAGTTCCTATACTATGTCGTTTTGCCTTTGTCTAGGACCCCTATATAAGCCTCTTTACCCCCAAATTTCCCAATACAATTCATTCTCTCTAAACTAACAAAAAAAAGAGCTCTCAAATAATTCTCTCTCTAGAAACTTGAAGAAGAAGAAGGATTCATCTAGGGTTTCAAGCTAAGGTTCCAATTCCTCTATTTAAGGCTAGAAATTGGAGTCAAGGTATGATAGTTTTCATCCATGGAGTTCCCAAATTCCTTTATTTCAAATGGTAGAATTCTCCAATTGAGTTAGAATTTTCTTCAATTTTCATGGGTTCTCTTTATTATTGATTTAAATGATTGAGTTATGATTTTTTATGCATGAATTGATGATACATGATGATTTTATGATGATTTCCCCATGAACCCATGTAATCCCCTTCTTTTCAAGTTCTGAATCATATGATGTGGAATTTTGATCTTTAAAGAAGAGGTTTATTAAATAATGCATGTATTGCAAGCTTTACATGTATTTATGATGAAATCCATATCTAACCCATGTTTTTCTAAGAGTTTATGATTGAAAATGGGTTTTGACCTCAAGAGGTAAATTATGGACTTATGTATTGTTTATGAAATCTATGTAAATATTTTAATGATGCTTTGAGAGTAAAGTATCAATGATGATGTTGTGTTGTGAAAGGATATTCTCACTAAAACACATACTAGCATGATGTGAAAGGTTTTCTCACATAGAAAGGATTCTTAGGTTGAAAGGCTTTCTCACCTAATTGAATAAAAGACAAGGAGCTATCTTAATGAAACTAGCTTGAATTGGTTTTCCAAGGACACATTTTCATGAGTAATGAAGTCAAGTGAGAAATGACTATTCCGTGGGAATTTATGCTTAGCACCGAGTGGATATTGATAGTGAGATAGAAGCTCTCCCGTAGTAGAGGCCGGGTTTCCAAAGTAATCTCATTAGATGGAAGTTCCCCCGTTAGTAGATGTCGATTTCTAGTAGCAATCTCCTTATTCCATAACTATGTTCCCCCATAGGTTGATTAGCTAGAGGATCCACATAGGCTATAAGTTTAAGGTTCTACCTTCGGCAAGTAGGACACCTCTTTTCGGTGTGGGGTAGACACCGGATTCCATGTTATAGCTCACATGGTCTCAATGTCGGTTAAGGCTAATTTCCCCACAAGTAATAATGAACTAAGGTTACTTCAAGAAGTATCACATATGAGTTCAAAGGTTTTAAAGATGAAGTTAGCTTGCTTTGACCATGATTTACTTATGTTTTATAACTCTTTCATATTATGTTTTAACTTGGTCAATTGAGTGTCTTGAAATGAAATGTCCCTTTTAGCATGTTTTAAATATTTTATGCATGTCTATCATACTTGGTATATTGTTTTGTACTAATGCATACTCTTGCCTACATTTTTCCCAAATGTAAGGTCCGATATTCAGGGTGCTCAATTTCGTGGCTAGTTGGTGATTTGATTGATTCATGAGCTTTGGTGAGTCCTCATGCTTCGAGGACAGACTCTTATTGTTTAGTTTCTTTCATGTATTTCTCTTTTGAACATGATGTATTGGCTAGGCCAACATTTCATTCTATTGTATTCGATGGCTATGATGAGACAAGAGTTTAGACTTCCGCTTTTCATTTTTATAAAATGTTTTGTACTTGGATTATTTTTTTACTCTTATTGTTCTATTTATTATGTTATGAGAGCTAAGTGGCTTATATGGAGTCCTTTGAGGTTCTATACGCCATGTTACATCTAGGGGGTACTCCTGAGTCGTGTCAGCAGAGAGTGGGGCGGCGCGCCACTGAGGCGCCAGGGGGGCTGGCGCCCCACGCCCACAGTACGCTAGAAGAGAGTGGGGCGGCGCGCCACTGAGGCGCCAGGGGGGCTGGCACCCCACCCCCACATGTTTATGCTATCTATGTCATCATGTCTATTTATGCATATTTCCTAATACTTAGTACATTCCATGTACTAAAGCATACTTGTGCCTACATTATTTCACTAATGTAGGGTCTGACGCTCCTACCTCCCACAATCGTGGCTAGTTGATCATTCTACCGGATTCAAGAGTTGGTGAGTCCTCATGTTTCGATGACCGAGAAACTTTTACTTACTTTATGTGTTTTAAAGTTTTTGGATGATGTATGTGGTATATAGGTTACTTCCCAACCACTTCTTTTGATGTTTAGATTAATTGTTGAGACTACGTTATACTTCCATTTTGTCAAACTCTTTTATGATATAAGATTGCTACTTTTGAAATCTTTATTTCTATTATCTTGTATGATATATGCTAAGTGGCTTGTGTATGGCCTCTCGGTGTTCTATTGATACGCTAAAATTACACTTCCCTAAAGAAGTATAAGCGATCGTTATCAAGTAAAAAACTCAACTTGTAGGTTGGGGTCGATCCCACGAGGAAAATGGTTCACACTTAAACTTAACTGACGATTATATCCGTCTATTCAACTTATTTCCAAGGAAAGTAAACGGGGGGGATTTTTTAAGTAACAGGTTTGAATGCTTAAGTAACAAGTAAACAATATTCAACTTTTGATTTATCAACATGAGAAGGAAACTAGGGCATATGTGTTCCCCATGAGCTCTTAACGCAGTAATCCTAATAATAGTAATCATTTCCTAGTGTTTATCATGGAAAGTTGGTAAGTTAGGTATCCCTAAGTGTTTGGTTCTCCAAGTAGGGAATTTCACCACGCAACTTAGTCCGTCTACGGGTGTATGCTTTACTAACCCTTACCTTTACCCCAGATTAGTCGTCATATCAATGTAGTTTAGTTTTCACCCTCACTCCAATTGACATCAAACTATTAGATCGCATCCACTAAATCTTTGTTGTTTAATCCTTTTCTCATTCATTACCTCCTTATTTCGGCAAGTAAGAACGAGGCGAGTTCTAACGTGTGCACTCATTAAACAGACTTCTAAACGAAAGGATTAACAATACATGCATAAACAGTATTCAAGAATTACTTAATTATTATTCATACATTGTTAATTGCTCATGGTACCCACAACCCTAGTTGTGGATTTAGCTACTCATGCTTGAGAGTTCACAATTCATAATTAGATTGGAAGAATTCATGAACTTACAGTTAGAATAGATGAATCCTGAAATCTTGAATTGAAATTCAAAGTGAAAATTGTATAAAACGAATTCCGGAAATTAAATTGCTAAGAGTTTGCAAAATAATTCCAAAACAACCAAGAACTAAAAGTATACAATAATGTCTAACCCCCAAAAATGAGGATTACAACTCCTATTTATAGAAAACAAATCCTAAATTAAACAGGAAATAAAATAAGGAAATAAATTGCTAAAATGCGGTTTATGTCGACTCCTCGACCTACGGACCGTGGGTCTACCTACGGTCCGTAGGTTCCCTTCTGTGGCTCAACACTTGGAAATAATAATCAGATACCGGAACCTTCAACTCCCATATCAGCATCGATGGATGTGCAGGACGGGTCGTGGGTCGAACTACGGTCCGTCGTCTGCTCTGTGGTTCCACACTTGGTCAGACTTCCCTGATCTTCCACCTACGATGCACCACCTACGGTCTGTGGACTGGACTATGGTCCATCCTGTCACTCTGTGGACTGAGTACCGAAACTCAACTCCCAGACCAGGATCTACGACTGCCTATCCACGGACCATCATTGGACCTACAGTCCGTGGGTGGCTCCGTTGGTGGCTACTTCTGCACTTTGCAGCTTGCATCTTCATCAACCGCATCCAAGCCTATTTCCTGCAAGAATTACACACAAAACATTATTCCTAATAACAAAATAGCCCAAGACACACACAAACTCTAAGTGAAACACATCAAAAATATTATAAACTCACGGTATATCAACACCCTTAACTTAAACTTGTTGTTTGTCCTCAAGTGACACACTAAACTCTAAACAACACTTATGTAGAAGCAGACATACAAACTCAAGCAATCACATGGCTTTCTCAATCAATTCCATCACATTAGTGCAAATCTTTTCATCTAGACTCAACAAGCTAACTCATGCGGATCAAAACATGACATAGATCAACCAATAGACACCACAACATACACTTTTTCACAATCACCAAGGTACCAATTCTCCAACAATGTAACTAGTGCCCTCACTTCAAAATAAATCCTTTTTTTCACACCATAGATATGAATTTCAAATTTAAGGATTCATTCAACACTCACACTCAAAAGTGACTTCAAGTACAGTTAGTTCTCAATACCATAGCCTTGCCCTTATTTTCACTGCATAGACTCTCCAAACTAGTCACTAGAATCACTATAGGACTTTCTTAGCTTGTAACGTAGGCTCAGGGTCTGGTAGGGTACATTTGGGTACTTTTTAGTGACTTTCTGCCCTCCTTGACATTACTTTGGATTTTTACCTATTTTCTCAACCAATTCTTGACATCTTTTTATTTTCTGCTCTTTCCCTTTACTCTTTTCCACACAGATGTGACTTTTGGCTTTATCGCTCTTATTTTTCACTTTCTTTTTTTACTTTTAGTTCATCTTTCTTTGTTTTTTCAGCTTGTCTCTTTTGACTGCGGTCACATCTTTTTCTATCTTTTCTTTTCTTTTTCTTTCTTCTACATAAAACTCTTTACATACCCTTTTTCTTTCAGTTTCCTTTTTCATAGCCACCCTCAACTTATGTATTTTGCATGAGTTGAGGTGCACAATATCCGATGTCGGACCAGGACCAAGATTAAGGTAACTTTTTAATTTAGCGACCCGTAACTTTGGCTTTTGGCCAAAGTCAAGGTGCACATTTCCAAGGAGGGACCGGGGCCAAAATAATCTTTTAGGGAAGGTGACTTAGTTTATTGAAAAAAGTGGTCTACATTAGGTTCAAACATTTGGATCAAAGGAAACATTTATTTCTTTTGGTTGAATCATTTTAGGCTTGAGTGGACTTAATTGAACAAGGGCCTATGATCATTTCCCAACTTCTAGCCTAGATTATCTTAGGAGGACCAACGGGGCAAGTTCTAGATTGGCACATACTGTATGAACATTAAAACTTTTCTCACACACACTTGGCACATTGTTTCATTATCGGATTATTGAATTACCCAGTTGAAGTTTTAGCTTAAGTCATGCTATCCTACCGGTTCCTTATCATTTCATATGTAGATCCAACACATTCAACTCATTCAGCCTATAGATCTAGAACATTTCAAAAAAATTGGACGGGTATCAATTTCATGCTTTTTTTATGCCATCAGGCTTTCATTCTTCTACTTACTTCTACACATAAAATATCCTAAACATGCCGGTTCAACATAAAAGTAAACAGTCCCTTGGGGGAAAAGAACACAGGCAATAAAACCCTAAATGAGGATTATGAGTTGGGTTACTCAGACTTTACCCTATCACTCGAAATCCATTTACCCCGCCCCCCAACAAAATAAGGTGCAATTGCGCTCAATGCACAAAAATAAAAAGTAAAGCTTAGAGTGAAGCAAACCTGTGGCACAAATGCGCCGAAGACCCCTCAAGAAGCGTGTGGGTCCAGTTTCCCAAAGCCCGCTGGATCAACACTAGAGACGCCATCATTAGCGCCCTCACCAACTATGGGAGCACCATCATTAGTGCTCGGAATGCCAGATGGGCCAACATCCACCTCACGGGCCTATTGTTGTCTCCTCTCCTCATCAAGTATAGACTCCCTCTTGGCCACCTCAAACTGCTGGTGCTCCTTCTTCTTCAATCTTCGAGCCTCATTAGCATCGGAATTGTGGTCGGAGCGGTGGTACTTCCCAGTAGCACGGAAAGAGTCTGGTGTTAGGTCGGATGTACTCCTGATCGATCTCTTCATCCAACAGGCATCGGGAAGGGGCAACGGACTTGGACTTGCCCTTCCTGGCGTATATCGGTGGTTGTTTAGGGGCCATGGTACCTGTGGAAGACTAGTTAGTACCAAAACAAGGTAATAAGACTCATGGAATAATTTTAGAACAAGATTCGGACCTAGACAAAAACTCAAAAGAATTTCAGACAACAGTTGAACTTGTGACCCAAGGTGGGTAACTACGGTCCGTCGATGGAACGACGGCCCGTGGGTCCCCTCCGTAGGTCAGAGTACCCAATTTTGGGTCTCTGATGGTGGAACCACGGATGTGCAGAATGGTCTGTCGATCAAACGACGGACCGTAGTCCACTCTGTGGTTCTTCACTTAACCACATTTGTGTGTGCTGCTGATCCACGTACCCCGACCTACGGTCCGTAGGTTGACTTACGCTCTGTGGGTGGAGTTCGTAGATCAGTTTTGTGCCAGGGTTTACACTTCAACTTTTATACGTCCCACAATTTCAACCATTTCACAATCAAACTAAGTCTAATCATGCATTCCAACACAATATATGGTCATTCATCATCCTTAGGGTTTCAATTACACAGAATTTGACTTTTTAACACACCGAAACAACGAACCCTAAGTCAAATGAATGTCGTACGGTAATGCTCCTTCATGATATGGATATCTCACGTCTTATGGTGTAGCCCAAAAATTGGAGGAAGATAAACACAAGGAAACGAATAGAGAGGCATAGAGAGCTAGGACCGGGGATGGAAACTTTTCTAATGCAAAGTCCGAGGGACAAGGTCGACCTAGGGTCAAACAAAGATATTCCGGTCAAGATTCCCCTTATACCCCTAGGTTTAACCAAGATAAAGGTAGTGGGTCTCCATTATCTAAGCCTAATTGCACCAAGTGTGGATGGAATCATCATGGTAAGTGCGTAGCCGGCATGGATGGTTGTTATGGTTGTTGGAAAAGTGGGCATAAAATGAGGGTTTGCCCGGTGCTTAAGGCTAAGGGAAGAGAGGATAAGCAAGTTGTTTCTAGTGGTCCAGATGAGAATGCCCAAAAGAAGAATAGGTTTTATGTTCTTCAAGCTAAAAATGATAAAGAGTGATCTCCGAATGTTGCTACCGGTATGTGTTTTATGCTTTATCTAGATTCCTGTGTTGCTTGTCTTTTATGACTTGATAGATTTGATATGATAGACTTTGATGTTGTCTTTAGTATGCATGAGCTTCATTGTTGCTTTTATGTTATAAATGGTACTTAGAAAGTCAACCTAAGCTTACTCCCAAGGGGGAGATGGTGTGCCTAGATAGCAAGGCCATTGTGTGTATATGCGTTGCCATGATTTCCTTATATGATGCATGTTCATGAATAAGCTTAAAAATTCATAAAAATGACTTATGTGCATTGTTTTTCTCATGTTGTGGTGCATTGAGTATGAGTTTCCTATTTGACTTCATGAGATGATTATTTGAGCATGCCTTAGTTCGGAGTTAAGAGATTCCTCCTTGAATAAATGCTTTTTGAGTGTAAATTGCATATAGGCTCCATGAGTGTATGTTGATAATTTTATGACTAGGAGGTGGTAATCCCTCCTTTAACATGACTAGTTATGAGAATTTCATGCATAATGGGTTGTTAGATGTAGTTCGTACTTTCTTGTGTTGCATTGAATATGTTTAGCGGTGAGATGAAGTTCCTCCTTTGTTTATGTGCATTTAGATGTGTTGAATGCATAATGGGTTGCTAGTCTAGAGTTGTGAACTTAAGAAATTCCTAATGTGTCATTCGAGGACTAATGTCCCTAAGGGGGAGATAATGTAATACCCCAGAATCTAGTAAGCTAAGCTAGCGCTAAATGCCTGGGATAGCAAGCCACGGAAGAGGGCAAGGGCCTATGACACTTAGGATTTTTTTAAAGAGAACATCTCCTTCCTTTTCAACTTGGTGAAGTAAGGATCCATCGCCCAAGTGATTTGGCGATTAGCCAAGTGGAACCCCCTTCGTATAAGGGGCTGCCTCCAAGGCCCAAGATACTGGAATTTTGGGCGAGCCAGGTCGGGGCTCACCAACCAGTAGGCGCATCGCCAAGCTTCCTTCCCCCATCGCCTAGTGTCTTGCTCTGCCAATGGAGCTTCTGGAAATTTAGGCGGTTCCAAGGGTCCACTTGGCGAGCTTCAACGTGATGTTCTGCAGATTTTTTAAGTTGGGGTCTTAAGGTCTTTTCATATTTTATTAATTAGATACTAAGTCACTTTACCCCTAACCTAGAAAAGTATTTAAGCTTTATATTCTCCAAATCAAGTCATTCTCCCTAGAATCTAAAGAAAACCCAAGAGAATCCCAAAGTTCTTCCTCTCAAATATTTCTCTCTCTAGAACTAGAAGAAGAAGAAAGAGTTTGAAGCTAAGATGAAGGTCAATCCTCAAGCTTTTTTGGGCTTTGTATTCAAGGTATGTTAGCTTATTCATCCATGGATTCTTCCATCCATGGAGCTCCTAGATTTCCCCCAATTGTGAAGATGAAATCCCCAATTCAAGTTAGGGTTCCTTCCAATATTGTGGGTTATGTTGAGTATTAATCCAATTGAGTGGATATTGATTGTTTATGATAGAATTAGTAGTGAATCATGATATTATGATGATATTACATGTTTTTCATGGTTAACCCTAGTCTAATTGAGGAAATTGAATGATGTGGGTTATGCCTTGTGAAGGGAAATTGAGGATTCATGGATGATCTTCTAGAATTAATGATAGATACAATAATTTTTCAAGAATAGAAGCATGTAAGCATGAATTGAATTAGTTTAAAGTATATATATTGGATCATGACTAGTAATGATTGAGATTGAGCCTTCATGATGAATTATGACTAAAATTGCTTAAAGATGAAGCTTGTGACTAATATGTCTTGTGATCTAGATATGTATGATGATTGTAAGAAGTAAAGCTTTTAGAGTAAGGCTTGTAGTTATGAGTGTTGATCACTAGTGCTTTGAGAGTAAAGCTAATATGATGAATTATGTATGTTAAGGCATTGAGAGTAAAGTCTATATGAGAATAATAGATTAAAGGATATAATTGTGGTGAAAGACCTATACTCACCTAATCTAACTTATGAGTGCTTGAGTGCACAAAGTGATAGAATCACTTGAACATGGATTGATGGTCAAGGACATTCTTCCATGAGACATGAACGTTAATCAAGGCTTAATAATGAATCTAAGGGGTGTATGCTTGGCCCCAAATGGATATTGAAAATGAGATGGAGAGTCACACAAGGTAGGGTCCGGGCTCCAAGTTGAGAGGAGAACCATACCTAGTTGAAGTGAGGACTATTTCACGGTAAGTCGGGTAATTAAATATTGGATGTATTATATTATATGAAAACTATTAGGGTTGTAGCATATGGAGAAATTATGACTTAACCCTATACATGAAATTTAGATAATGTGAGAGTTGACTTATTGGTTGGAATCAAGATTTAGAAACTTTATTATAAATTCGGGTGAGTTTTTGGTCTAAGATAGACATATAGTAATAGGGGTGTTGTTAGTTTCGAAATCTTATTGTGATTATGTACTTGAATAAATTGCATTGATTTGGAAGCTCAACGAAAGGGGAATATGCAAGTCCCGGGGTGAATTATTGATTAATTGAGGCAAGTGGATTTCTAAACCATTGTTAAGTGCATAAAATCGTGTATTTCTTTTTGGTATATGTTAGGAAGTAACGGGACTTGGTGATGGTTTGACTTGTCCATGTTGAATAATTTTAATGATGGAAAAAGGGTAATAAAAGGCAATGTGCTTAATTATTGGTGTGGAATGTGTTGAGACTAGTGTGAAAGGCTTATTGATTAATTGTTGATGTTGTATCACTATTGTGTTGTTGTGAATTGTGCATTGTTATGAAAATGGCCATCACCTCATTATTTGTGAACATATCATTTGCATTGGTTCTGAGACATGGTTGTTAAAAGTGTTATGTGAATTGAGGATGAATAAGAAATTAAAGAGGATGTACCATTTCAAGGGACGTGTCACGCCGCGATGGATACTATTATCGAGGGACGTGTCGAATGCCGCAATGGATACTATTATCGAGGGACGTATCGCACTCCGCGACAGATATTATTATTTAGGTTCATGTCGCACGCCGCGACGGATGCATGGACAGATATGTCCCCAATGGGTCCCGAACTGAGAGACAGCGGGTGTGTATCATTAGGTCAGACATGCATCACTATACTTGATGTTGCATTTCATTACATTGCACATCTTTATCATTGGTGAGATTAATCTTGTGAGTTGCTGATCTTGTGAATGTCTTTCTGTGGAGCTTGTGATTGATGAATATTAAGCCTGTTGTTGAGAATATGAAATTGTTAAAGTGTTGTTGTTGAGCTGTGTGCTTTGTAAATTGTGAACTGTTAGATTGGGCTGGTTTTATGCAGGTTGTAGTTATGGAGGTTCGGTTGGTGTATAAGGAGTTTCAGCATTATATTCCCTTAGCTTATGTTTAGAAGTTTACTTGCTGAGTACAGTGTGGTTTGGTACTCACCCCTTGCTTCTACATTTTTGTAGGTTACTAGTCCGGACCTTCGTGATACTTTCTCTTCTCTTCTTGTCCGAGGCTTCTTGTGAAGGTTTGTGAGGTAGTTGCTTGTCATCTCAGCAACCTTCTTACTCCTATTTATGATCTTGTTCTATTCTAGAAACAATGTCATTTGAGACTTATATTTTTCTTTTGAATCAATTGTAATACTTTAGAGGCTTGTACACGTGACAACCAGGTTTTTGGGGTATATTTAAGTCGTTTATGAGTTTTTGTATTATATTAAAGTATTAGACTTCTATTTATAGTTTATTTCCGCACTTCATCATAATGGTTGAGTTTTAGGCTGACTTGTCTATGTGGGATAAGACGAGTGCCATCACGTTCATTTTTGGGTCGTGATAAAATGGTATTAGAGCCTCAGGTTCATAGGTCTCACGTGTATACAAGTCGAGTCTAAGTAGAGTCTCGAGGATCGATCGGAGACGTCTGTACTTATCTTCGAGAGGCTATGGTGACTTTTAGGAAAAATCTTCACTTCTTGAATCTCTATCGTGCATCCTTTGCCCGTTCCGATTTTTATCGCTTCATTCCATTCTCGCTCACTTATGTGATGACCCATGCGTAGTTTCTCATGTGAGTATTTTATGGGTTGTATATGTCTTGGATGTTAGATTGGTTACAAACGGGGAAGTGATAGACGTATGAGAAGGATGTGTTTTCAAATTTGGAATGTTCAACGATTTGAATAGATTGAGTGAGGTGATGACTTGACGAAACATTTTAAGGATATTTGGATGATTAGGTTGAACAGTGGTTTAAGGGACATCATGAGCGTCTTATACTTTTTTAGGCTATCCATCTAGTAGTGGAAACAGTACTTGTGTGGTATAGGCAATATCTGGAGTGGTTTGACAATTGGAAGTGGAATGATTAAAAGGATGGCTAGATAATGAACATTGTAACTTTGAAAAATACAGTTAGTAAATTTGTCATAACATGTATGGATTACTTAGCGAATGATGAGAATGATGTTGCGCCAATTGAAGTCAGAATATCTACTACGATTTTATAGATTATGTGTATATCAAAGAAGGTCATGATACGACCAATACAATAATATCGATGTGTACTTGGTTAGAGTGATGAAGTAAATTATTTCTACTATCGAACTGATCTATGAAGGAATGCATATCGCTTTAGATGAGAGACTGAACGGATTCAGTAGTGTATTGTAGTTATTTAATGAGCATAAATGTTTGGGCGAGCGTTGGTGGGTTCTGGAGTGCCTCTCAAGGGCGCTAGCGCATACCCCGGGGTGATTTGAGTACAATCTGCTCGAGGGGTATGATTTGTTCTAGTGGTAGATCTAATGGATTTTCATGGTGTGAACTAGTTGTATATGGAAATGGATACGTCGATTTTTAAGTGAGAATACTAACTACCTAAGGAGTTATCAGTTGTATCACATGCTCATATAATTAGATTTGATGTTGCATTCACATTTGAGAAACCAACTAGTTGTTACTACGGACACTTGGGTATGGTATTAATGTGTTTAGGTTGTGAAGTGTATCTCGAGGATTTTAAATGAGTGGGGATTTCATCGTAAGCTACATGGAGGTGGATCAATATTAGGATGACAAGCTTATGGGTAAAGGAATTCCCGACCAATATACTTTTGTGAAGGTAATTGAGAATTTTAGTAAGAAAGTACGTATAAAATTGAGTTAGTCCTTTGAATTTGATTTGTATAGTTGGGTTTGAGATGTCATGTTGATGACAAGGTTGACTTCGAGATGATGGCAACGACTACTAAATTAACGGTAATAAGAGTTCATGATGGATTATACAAGGATGCGGGCATATGGTAATGATTTTTTTCAGTCAAATGGATTTAATATGGTAATAATGACTTGTAGGTATCTAAAGTTGTGATTTGTTACTATTTGGTGAGTAGTGTGGTTGTAGGAAAAGTATTAGGAGATGATGAAACACCGCTCGAATAAAATTTAAAGGATCTAGAGTCATAATGAAAACTAATAGTGGGATTGTAGTGTAGCCTTCCGAAAGAGGTGAAAGCAAGAATATTTTCTCTTATTGCAAGGGCTAAAGAGGTATCTTCAAAGGGGTTGAGAATTGGATTCACAGACGCGTGGTTTCATCTATTTTGCTCTGGTTATGGTAATAGTGTCACAGGTTCATCAAATTGGTTAAAAACTATTGGATAAGACTTGAGAAAGGAGTGTACAAATGTTCAGCTAGAGTGTGATGATAAGTTCTTTTGTGGTTTTGAGTTTCATAATGAGTATGGTTGGATATTTAGCAAAGGATATGATAAGATCGATGGAGAGGCGATTAATGATAAGCTAAGATACATGAATTCATAAAAATCATCAATGTATGAGCTAATGTTGATAGATAATGGGATTGAAATCAGAATTCAAGTTTTTCGTTGCGAGTCTACGTTTGTGGTAGTATGTTTTGTCAGGGTATGAATTGGTAAGGTAAGGAATGATCGATTGCATCGGGTATTGATCATTTTGAAGGACTTATGCATGGTTTGGTCTTAAAGTTTGTTACTTTTGATTGTTAAATGACCTAAGGAAGGGTTTCACTTAAAGTTTTAATTTAGAGTATGACGTAAAATGTCATGGATTGTTGGTCAAATGATAAGATTGATAATCGAGTTAGTGAAAAGAACAAAGATCTAGTGTATTAAAGAGTTAAGTTATTTAAAATTTGCGTCATGGAAGTAATATAAGAAGGGTGAAGGAATAAGACCTCTCATATAGACCCTTAATGCAGAGTGGAAAGTTGTATAGATTTTCGCCTTTGAGTTTAGAAATGACTATGCAAGGTGGACTGATTTGGTACAAACTTAGTAGATGTTTATCAATAATTTTTATGAAGATTAGGTTTGGTGTAGGTGACTAACAGTGATATATGAAAAATTTTGTGTATTTACGAGGGGTTAGGTTGTTCAAATTATGGTAATTTACCTATGGATTCACTAAAGGATGGGATACAGTTCTATATGATTGTTAAGGATTTCGAGTTGAATTCATATTATTCTATTGATGGGACTACACAAAATGTTGTGATGCGTTACATAGACACTTGAAGATAAATAGAGATTATGTGCTCATAGTATATAGAATTATTGGGGTTACCAAGAATTTCTTAAGTGCTGGTATGTGGTATATGATAGTTTGGATGATAGTTAAAACTTGGTATGTGAAAAATTGAGTGGAGTTGACATTGGACGTGATTCAATAGATTTATCTCGATGAAAAAAATACTATTTGATTTGAAATTAGTGCTATCAGCCTTGAGTGGGGCCGGTAATTTTCATGGAATGCTTGCATTGAAAGAAGGAGAGTTATAGTTCAGAAATTTTTGGAGGCTACAATGTACTTGCTAAGAAGACTTTGATACTAGGGACGGTTTGAGAGTAAGGTAAATGTTGGTGTGGTTATAATCTTTGTTGGTATTAAGGGTGTGGGCTTTTATGAAGTTA
>JAJONR010003068.1:0-46928 GCA_029582245.1 Solanum etuberosum | reverse complement strand
TGTTTCATCTGGTTTAGGATTGAAACTTTCCTATAGAACTATATCTGGGTTAGCCTCTGGTTCTTTCATTGATTTTTATCACCGTAGGATGGAGCTAGTTATATTGTACCTTGGGGTGGTTTTATACTGTAGAGGAAGAGATTCTTAAGTTAGTCCTTCGTATGATGATAATTTATAATTCCTTTTGCTGCTTGATTAGAAATGTTTTTTCCTTGTGTTATCGTTGTTGAGTTGGTTTGAGTATTTTTTGGCTCGAGGCCTTGGTTGAGGACCACCTGTATTCGAGGTTAGTTTATGTGCTCTAAGAGCGAGGAGTTTGGTATTAATATTTGTTCTGATTGTGAACGAGTTTTTTGGATGCTAGTGATGGCATGCATTGCATTTAATTTTCATTCTTGCATGATTTGTAGTACGACCCCGGTCATGCATTGGTTCTCAACCTAATTTTGAGAAAAGAGGTTTTTTGCCTGATTACTTTTAAAACTGATCTTTTTATAGGAGTCTTACTACTTTTACTACCTTATAAATGGACTTAAGACTTAGAGGCATTAGAAATGCGCTCACTTTTTACTTGACCAGTCAAAGAGTAGCTTACCCTTTCCTTACTATTTTGATTTTACTGTTATCTCTTGTCACAGTGATAGAGCTTATAAGACCTGGATACGAACTAGGCAGGTGTATATGGATGCTCCTGAGACCCCATGCATTGCTCTATCCATGTGACCCATTGAATAGGAAGAGGGAGGCACAGGGTTCCTACCTCACTAGACGGGATTGAGGGGTATGTATATATACCTTTGAACGAAAAACCTGGTACTATTGGCACTACTGAGTTTTATTCCATCACTCATATTCATCATCCACTGCCTATTACCAACATAATTGGTTGTTATTTGTACATGTTTGTCATATAGGGGGTCGTATAGGTTTAATTTGTTGTTGTCTACCTTCTGGGTACATAAGTGCCCGGTAAGATTATTTTTTGATTTCTTGTTCACTTGCATCAGTAAGAAGGGTGGTCCTTTGTTTGATTGTAGATACTTCCCACGCCCCCCTCCCCCCCCCCTCTATTTGAGATTCTTATGTAGGGTTGGTTTTGAATAAACTTTTTGACTTCTGTTTGTTATTTGTGTTTCTTTCTATCAGTATGCCTATGGCTAGCTATGTCCCTTAGTAGTGCCTTGTCGTGAATAGGTTGATGGTCTAGAGCATCTAGGTTCATCCCTTAATTCCTTCATCTATTTTCCTTTACTATATGTTCCTTGTTTTAGTTGTTTCTTATTATGATATTCTTGTGGTTCCTTTAATTATCTATGATATATGCTCCTTCCTTACATGTTGTTTATGCTTACTTTATGTTTGGAGATCAATCAGCCTATGCCTACTGAGGGCCTATTGTTGGTATGCATGCTACACTTCTGTACCCTACAGATCATAGTACGAGTTCTTATCACTGATTTGGATCTGATGTGGAGCAGCTCTTGGATTCACAGACTTGGGTGAGCTCCTGGGTTCAGAGTTGCCTCTCTCCCTCCCTCTGTCTTTGGCAAGGACAAGTCATTATTTTTCCTCTGGAAACAGTTCTATATTTTTGAATTGTTATTGTAATCGTGTTGTTAATAGTTGCTCAAATACCGTCTGATCCCGGGTCATGGGTTGGTTTTCTGTATTGTTTTATTCTCCCTCTTTCGTTTGTTCTTATTATTATTGTTTATATTCTGCAATTCTTTCCTTCCGCAAAATAGCCCATTACTTCTAGTTCCAGGCTATGAGTTCGGCTTACTTAATAATGGGACTTACTAGGTGCCATCATAACCTGAGTTTTTGGGTCAAGACAATTGAACAACTCTCTGCTAATGTGAATGTTGTTCTTTGGGATCAATCACAAGACAGAATAAGTAATGTGATGCTTCAAAAATTTATTAAAAAATATGAGTTATTGCTTTTTATCAGGCGGGAGTTTCAAATTACCCCCCCATACTCTTTCATTCGCTTGAGTCTATGAAATGAAATCGAGCTACAATGTCAAGTTTGGAGTTGGAATAATCATGTTATCTTTTTCATGATTAGGATGATTTTTGTGGCGATCTTTCCCTAATTTTTTAGGCTTTGTTGATTTAAATATAGGATGGTTTCTCTTCCTTGGTGAGTTATGGTTTTAGACATAATGTGATCAATACTTTTCATTGTGTTATTATCTATATATGTTGCATACTACAAGCTTTGTTCAGAGGAAAGGTAATGCTAAAGTAACAGTGAATTTTTTTGTAATGTAATATTGAATATTTTGAAATGTCTATAGAAGTATACATTGATTCGTGTATTAGATGATAATTTGTTATATACTTCTTATGCTAACTGTGTTTTTTTCAACAGTATCTTGAATTGTAGTACAACTAAATTATCTTAGAAGACAAGAAGTTTAGTAGGAAAAATAAGGGTTTCCAGTCATTACGCATCTAACTCTGTGACATTTATTAGTGTCCCACTTTAATTTCTTTTACTTTTTGGTGTTGCATGCTCTTGAAGAAATATCTTATCGGCCAAAATATACTTGGATTAGAGTTTTTGATCGTTCAAAGAGTTATATTTATTAATTATAATATTGATATGATGGTTGCAAGGCGTAAAAAATGATTTTCTATCCAAAAGTCCCAATCACATGTATATCGTCTAGCTAATAAAATGGGTCAGAGTCTAGCAACATGTTCATAGCCTTCTACCAAGATTTTTCCCGTACGATTCGTATAATAAACATGTGTTGCATGATGTTGTTACCAAATTATTGTTTTCCAGTATCTTAAATTTGTTATCAAGGTTCTTATATCTTCAATTTTAATCATTGATCATTAGAAGCAGTGATGAATTTTGACATGATCTGACTGGAAGACTTACTTTTGAATAATGCGTGCATAGTAACAAATCTTATTCCTTCAGGCAAAAATGCTTAGCTAAATTACTAATCTCAATAATATTCAGTATCTTCAGTACATCAAGGTTGAATATGTTGTGACTTCTATGCTAATATGTTTATGATATGTACCTAATTAGGGTAGTTCACCCCGCGGAAAACATGAAAAATTTACCTAGTATATATATAAACGAATATCCCCACGATCTGGTATCAATAGGTAGTCGATCTATGCTAATATGTTTATGATATGTACCTAATTAGGGTAGTTTACACCGCTGAAAGCGCAGAAAATTTACCTAGTATATATATATAAATGAATATCCCCACGATTTGGTATCAATAGGTAGTCGAGCTGCTAATTTCAATAGAGTACAAGATAACAACATTTATATATATACTAGCTTTTGGGAACATGCATTGCACGTTGTTCTCTAATATTCACTTTACGTTTGTATCACAAAATAGTGAATTGAAAATATACTTAAACTGATAGCTATATCACTTGACAAAAGTTTAAGTGAAAAGAGAGGGAGATTGAAAACTCCAAACATCAGGAGGTCACCCCCTTAATCCAAAGTCTTCTCCGCACGAGGTATACGACAAAGGCGAGAAAAAGCTCACCCCAGCCTTTAAATGTTAAACCTGCTACGCATGAGGAACACGTCAACAACGAGAACTCGTACTATGATCGGCATTGTGCAAAAAATTAATATAAGTACCAACAAGCAGTACTTAGTAGGCTTAGGCCCACTGAGATCCAAAGACAAGATAAGTATAAAGAACAACTAAAAAGGGAATGTATATTACAAGAAACTAAAGAAAAAATATCGAACAATAAATGTTAGAACAGAAAAAGGAATAGAATATAAGAAGCAAGTGACTGAGAAAAAGGAACATACTTTAAGAGTTCACTACGAAATTCAACTACCTGACATAAAATAAACAATTATATACAAACAACAACCTAATTGTAGCCCATAAGCCAGTGATGTATACAACAACAAACATATCTTAACCGACCGCCCAAAAGACTGGCAGGTGCAAACAATAATCAATTATACTTGTGATAGGGGATGCATATTAATGCAAGTTATTCAATAAAAGCAATGGTGCCCAACAGTACAAAGTTCCACACAACCATGTATATACACCTACCTCCTGACATGCTAGGTAGAACCCACGTGGATAACCCTCTTCATGTGTTGTGGGACCATAGGACTCGGAAAGTTCGTATATGCTGCCTAGTCCCGATTCAAGACTTCCATAACCTATCTGTCATAGTACCGGATCCACTCGGTCATGGTGGCAGGGATTTATGAAACCAATTCACTAGTAAAAGGGTCCGCTATACTCCAGACCGATCATGTAAAAACTGAGCACATCTTTGATGCCTCTTTTGTCTCAAAAATTAATTTATCAAAGTTTTAAAGGTAGTACGACTCCCATAAAACATATTTTTAAAGAGTAAATGTGTAGAATGGACTTCCTTAAAAAAGTAGTGAAAATCAATGTGTTTAATGGGATTGTACCATAAAACACGTGAAAATTAGTATTGATGCAATGCATGTCATCACCAACATCCATACAATAGCAGCTAAACAACTTGATGTACATTACCAAGTCTACCTAGCTCCTGGAGCATAGAAAGCTAACCTTAAATCTAGTTGGTCCTCAACCATGGCCTCAAGCCCAACAAGATGCCCACATACTCAATAATAACAACATAAAATGATCACTATAACTCAGGAAACGAGGGAATTTATAATGACTCATGTCACTACCCAAAAAGTTTTCCGACTCTAATCTTTCACCACTGGTCTCCCCATAACGACCGTAAAGGGTCATTACAATTTAATTATAATTTTTTTTAAACTCGTATGTAATGGATATCAAATCACCAGTCTTGTAATCCTCTAATTTGTATCATTTTCACCCTGGTATTTGTGGAATTCGATCTCAAAACTACTTAGACTAATATATATACTATACCGTCAGTAAGCATTCTTATGTATTTATTTCCTAGTTATTGATCCTAATGAATGATCCCAGGACAATGGAAATCTTCACTAGTAACTAGTGCATTGACTTTATTGATAACAAAATTCAACTATCATTAACCCCATATCCTCTACTAGAAATGAAAGATAATATTGTGTCCAATCGACCCTTGCAAGGCCGTTTCCCTTAATCCACTCATAGATATAAATTAACAGAAGTAGAATGAAATTTTATGTTTATTAATGAGCATCCAATGGAGTTTTCATACAGCGCTAACCAAACAGATTGTGCTAACCTAACTACTAGAAAATAGGAACTGATAAACTTACGTGACCTACCCTAACTGAATAATAAACTTTACAAACTTAAAGCCTAAATTAACTTAACATGACTTGTCCGTATTTACCACAACGGTACGTGCTCTGTTATTCCCCCCTCAAGTTAGTTGTAAAGAGACAACACCTAACTTGGGAAGCATCCGGTGGAAGGCTGCCTTAGACAATGGTTTGGTGAGCGGATTTGTAATTTGATCAGTAGAGTGAATGGGGGAAACTCTGACCAGATCATTGCAGACTTGTTGGCGAACAAAGTGAAGATCAACCTCGAGGTGCTTCCTTTTTGTATAATGGACCGGGTTTTCAGCAATGTATGTGCCCCCAAGGTTATCACAAAGCATTATTGGAGCAGCAGAGAGAGGGACATGAGGATCCTTCAGCAAGTAAGTGATCCATTTCGTTTCAGACAAGGCACATGCAATAGCCCGATACTTAGCCTTAGTGAAGGAGCAGGAGACAGTAGGTTGCTTACGAGAAGAACAGGAAATAAGAGTCAAGCCGAGAAAAACAATGTTACCAGAGATGGAGCGGCGATCATTAGTATCACCTGCCCAATCGACATCCGCATAGGCATAGGGATTAGTGGACTGCTGCGGAGATATATGAATACCATGGTGCGACATTTTTTTAAGATACCGAAGGATACGTTTGAGTGCCTTCCGATGAATCACAGAGGGACAGGTGTTGAACTGAGTGAGTTTCTTTACTGAATATATGATGTCAGGCCGTGTAAAAGAAAGGTACTAAAGCTTACCAAGTACACTCCTATAATCTTTTCCATTAGTTTTGAACGCTCCATCATCTACCAGTAGTGCCACTGACGTACTCATTAGAGACTGAACGCCTTTATAGTCGTGCATTTGAGAGTCATCTAGCACCTCATGTATATACTTAGATTGACTGAGAAACAAACCGTTAAAATCCCAGCGTACCTCAATGCCCAAGAAATAGTGCAGTAAGCCAAGGTATTTACGAGAATATTTTTTGGAAAGAGAGGTAATGACTTGTTGAAAGAGTGTTTCATTGCTGCCCATTAGTATGATGTCATCCACATATATAAGGATATAAATAGTTACGCCCAAATTATGCAGAACAAAGAGAGAATTATCAGACTCAATCTTGAACCTCATCTGGATCAAAGAATTAGTAAGTGCATCATACCAGGCTTTGGGAGCTTGTCGCAGGCCGTAGATAGCCTTTTGGAGATGGTAGACATAGTCAGGATGCGCTGAGTTTTCATATCCGGGTTGTTGATTCATATACACGTCTTCCTGAAGCTTCCCTTGAAGAAAAGCATTATTGACATCGATTTGATGCAGTACCGAATTGTTTTGTACAACAAGGGTGAGGATAGTTTGAATTGTGGTGGGTTTAACCACTGGACGATATGTTTTATAAAAATCAACCCAAGGCCTTTGGGTGAACCCTTTTGCAACCAAACGTGCTTTGTACCTATCAATGGATCCATCAAACTTAGTTTTAATTCTAAACAACCATTTACAGGGAATAACATTCCTGGTAGGGTCTGGCGAAACCAACTCCCAAGTTTGATTCTTTATCAGTGCATCAAACTCAAGCTGCATATCAACTCTCCAATATGGGATCTTTTGTGCTTGTTTTGGGTGACAGGTAGAATTGGTACAGTTTGGGTTATGTGGGCAGTGTAGTCACCAATTTTGCACCGATTGATGATGTTGTTTAGCGACCTTGTTACTGCATGATTGTGCTTGATTGGTGGAATTGGAGCTACGGGTTCAGTGGGGGGAGGCAAAGCGAGATTGCAACTGTGCACACCTCTGTGAGAGGTGAGGGATTCAGTCGGTATATGGGGTGATGAGTTGGATCTTCGCTGATAAACATGAGTAATCGGTAGTCGGCGATGTAAAGTGAGAGGAAGAGCAGAGAGGGCAGGAGGTCGCGTTGAAATATGAAGTGGGATGGTAGGGAATCTACAATAGGGGAAATCTAATGGAAGTCAGGGGAGAGGGAAGTAGTGTGAAGATTGCCTGGAGCAGGAGTGGTGAAATGATCTGACTTTGGTTTGTTTATCGGTGGAAAACGAAGTGAGCAATCATCTTGGTGTGTATCTCGCATCAATGGAATGGTGGGGGGAAGCAGCGTGTGATATGGAGTAGTGGTGTTCAAAGTAATATCCAGATTTGAATTGTTTTGGTTAAAGTGTTCTCTAGTTTACATATGAAAACTTTTGTTTTAAGTGGGAAAACATATTAGCAAAAGGGAAAATATCCTCGAAATTTTTTTACATCCCGTGAGAGAAAAAATTTGGAGCTTGTACGTTCAAAACACTGATGACAATGATGGGGGACCGAATAACCGATATAGACACAAGGTTTGGAATACGAATCTAATTTATGTTGAGCATATGGTCGGAGCCATGGGTAGCATAGACAGCCAAATTTCCGAAGAGATTCTTAAGTGGGTGCCTCTTTGAAAATAACTTCGAATGTGGACTTATTATCTGGAGTGGTGGTAGGCAGTCGGTTTATGAGAAAGGCAGCATGATCGCAGACAAACGACCAAAAATCAGAGGGTAAACTCACTTGGTGAAGCAACATTTTGACTGTCTCAATAAGGTGTCGATGACGTCTTTCAGATAGGGTGACCCTTTGAGGAGTGTGTCGGGGATAAACAAGGTGTTGTATGCCATTGGAATGAAGGTATGTTTCCATGGTCTGATATTCTCTGCCTCCATCACTATAAAGTGTGAGTATTTTGTTACCAAAATGTTTTTCAAGCACGGGATGTAAGCTTTGAAAGTGTTTTTGAACCTCATGTTTGTTTTTCATTAGGTACAACCAAATATATCTGGTGAACAGATCAACAAAGAGAAAATAGTATCGCTTTTTCTCAATAGAGAGAACAGGGGATGGGCCTCATAGATCACTGTAATTATTTCTAATGGAAAGCTGCTGGACAAAGTGTTGGAATAAAATGGAAATCTGTGCGCTTTATTATAACAACAAGAATTACAAAAACTGAACTTGTCCTTGGAAGAATACGAAAGACATGAATTACGTAAAATGGAAAATAAAACTCGAGAATGGGGGTGGCCTAATATTCGATGCCACAGATGTACGGAAGGTCCAGTAATTGTGAAGTTGATGTTTAGTCGAGATAGTGATGGCCATTCATATAGTGCTGCTATATTCAGGCCGCACAGTAGAGGTGTTCCCGTAGTCAGATCTTTCACAAGAAATTTTAAACGAAAAAATTCTATTGAGGTTAGATTATCTTCACAAAACTGATGCACCGAAACAAGTTTGCACTTGATAGCAGAAGCACACAAAATATTAGATAGTTTGAAAGAAGTCTTTGAAACATTTAAATGAGTGGTGCTAGTTTGAGTAATTGGAATCACATTACTGTTACCCATTGTAACTTCCTCAGTCCCTTTGAAGTCCTGAACATTGCGGAGAGAGTTTGTATCAGAGGTAATATGGTGAGACGCACCTGAATCGAGAATCCAGGGGTCATTTGGCGTTGTTTGTGCAAAAAAAATTCTTTTGGTTCAAAGGTGTTATGGGACCGAGAGCGGCAAACACTTGCCGTATGTCCAATTTTTTTCACAAAATTGACAACGGACTAGTGAAGATTGGTGTGGGAAGTTGCGCCACTGAGAATTTTCCACGGGATGCTTGGAAGTGGTTCTTTCAGAGGGCTGCGTATTTTGCGGACGCCAATTATTACTGTTGGGTGGTCGTCCATTGTGGCGTGGGGCTGATGGAGGTCACACGTTGAGCAACAATTGCGGTGACCTGGGTGGTAGTCTTCTTGAGATCCTCATGTTTGATGAATAGTTCATGATCCAGAAGCTTATCAAAGAGTTCCTCATAGCTTATGTGAGAGTCCTGTGCTCGTATGGTCGCTGAGATCTCACGGAACTCTGGCCCAAGGCCACTAAATATTTTCCCCACGAGTTCTTTGTTATTGACGGGTAAACCTGCTGTGGCGAGTTCATCGGAGAGAGCGAATCTCTCGTATATATTCATCAATTGATTTATCGTGTTTGTTGACTTGATTGAGATGGTGACGAAGGCTGAAGATGCAGGTTTGCGATTCGTTCGCAAAGGAAGTGTGAAGTTGATCCCACACAACTTTGGAGGTGAGCATAGAAGCTACATTGGATGCAATTGTGGCATCAACAGAAGCCATGAAAGCATTTTGGATTAGTTTATCCTGACAAAACAATTTCTTGTACTCCGGGTTGGTAGTCTCAAGGCCATTAGTGGTGACTATTTCAGATGGGGACAATTTAGTGCCGTCATGATGACCATAGAGGTCATGGCCATGAAGCAGCATGGAAATCTGGGACTTCCAGATGGTAAAATTGTGGCTGCCAGACAATTTAATGGGCAGCTGTGAGGAAGGGTTGAGTTGAATCAGATGTTTGATGAATGTAGCTACGTCGGCATTAACCACAGAGATGGAAGGGGCCTTTTGTGGGGAGAATTTTTTTTATTGCATCTTGGATGGCGTACTCGTTAGAGTATATTGGCACTGATACAATAAAAATGCACAGAAGTAGAATGAAATTGTATGTTTATAAATGAGCCTCTAATGGAGTTTTTATACAACGCTAACAAAACAGATTGTACTAACCTAACTCCTAGAAAATAGGAACTGATTAACTTACGTGCCCTACACTAACTAAATAATAAACTTTACAAACTTAAAGCCTCAATTGATTGAACATGACTTATCCATATTTACCACAATGGTACGTGCTCTGTTAATAGAGAGCTTAGTCCACTGGGCTTTCTTTTATCATTAACCGAAGAAATTACTTAACCGAATTATTACTACAATAAAATTTGTTGAACACTACTATGTTGCAAATGAGTTGTGTATACCGAATAAAAACTTCACGACTGTTTCATTTTTAAACATGCAATTCTATGGTTTTGGTAAAAAAAAAATGAGATGCATGAATGTGCATATTCGCACTTGGTTTATGATGAACGCAAAGAAGAGTTTTCATCGCTCATTGGATGTGGGGTTCGACCAAAACCTTGTTTGATTACTATATTATCTTCGACAAATTGTGCATCATATTATTGGGACACAAGATTAATTCTTTAATATTATAAGTTTATAGCTCTTAGTTATATTGTGAATCCTACTTTTTGTTATACAAATTCTTTTCAACTCTTACAGAATATAAATCAAACCATCAATTATTCCTCTAATTTTTATCATTTTTTCCCTATTATATGTGGGATTTTACCTCAGCCTTATTTGGATTACTATATTTGCATAAGACCACATTAGATAATCTTATGGTGTAATTTTTAGTGTATCAGGAACCATAGATGTTTGTTATGTACAAGGGTAATTCAAGGTTGATGTATGATATGATGGGTTCTTTGAATGTGACAAGTAAGAGATAAAAATTCCTCACTCCAGGAATAACTTCAAGGAGGAGATGCCTGTAACGTAAAGAAGGACAAAATTTCAAAGAATATTATTTTAGTAGAGATGGAGGACCTGGTACTTGTTGTGTACACAAAGATTTTGGTCAAAACATCACGAGATATCTAAAAAAATGTTTCTTTTACAGTTATAGGAATACACACTTGGAAGAGGAAAAGAATCATCAGGCAAAGCTTGCAAGTACCCAAAGATCATAATATTTGGTCCAAAAGAGTGGAAGAACCATTAAGTCCATGATCAGAACATTAAAAATAATGTTGAAACAAGAATATTCCTTGATCACATCCTTTCAGTCCACTCTCTATCCTGAAAATCTAATGCTTTCATAAACTTCAGAGTCATTATCTCTATCTTTTCCACGTTGATCTGTTACTCGACCGCGGTCCATGTTTGACCTTAACATGGCTTCTTCTTGTTTGTCACATAGATTAATATCTAGTAAATTAGGCTTCAAGTATTTGTCCTCTTTGGTCATCTTGATGAATATATATAATAGGAGGCCTCAAGCCTTGACCTAGTTATTACATCTGAAAATCCTTTTGAAAAATACGCCACCTGCTCTACTATAGAGGTAACATAACGATGTTGGATAAGCACATTAACCTAATACTACCTGTTCTTACAGTCCACAACAATATCTTTCCTGTTGGGAAAGAGCTCTATTTCTCTCCTCGAACCCAATGACTTAACTTCACAAACAAATGTCAAGCCTAACACATCTTGATCCACTATCTCTGTATCCATATTCAGCATCTCATTGCATCTACGGTACAAGAACGGATCCGCGTCCCTAATGTCTTCCAATAATACACCTTTTCCAGGCAATTGCAAGAAATATACTCAATAAAAAACAAGTTCTAATTTGTACATCATATGCTAAGGCCAACAGAGTCATCCTACAAAAGAACCAGAATTACTCAAGGTGTAACAGATTTACTTCAGATGCTACAACAAGCACAAATGGTAGGAGATATTGAATAGGAAAAAACATTTTACATGGAAAATATTTTCCTTCAAAAAAAAATAAACGAAAGTAGTGTTTGGTATGAAGAAAAATATTTTCCATGTAAAATGTTTTTCCATATTCAGTATCTTCTACCATTTGTGTTTGCTGCACCATCTGAAGTGAATCTTTTACAGCTTGAGTATTTCTGGTTCTTTGATAGGATGACTACGTTGGCCTTAGCATATGATGTACAAATCGGAGTTATTTTTTTATCGCGTATTTTTCTTGCAATTGGCAAAAAATGTGTATTATTGGAAGACATTAGGCACACAAATCCTTTCTTGTACCGTAGCTGAAAGGAGATACTGAATATGGATGCAAAGATAGTGGATCAAGATGTGTTAGGCTTGACATTTGTTTGTGAAGTTGAGTCGTTGGGTTCGAGGAGAGATATGGAACTCTATCCCAACGGGAAATATATCGTTGCGGACAGTAAGAACATTGAGTATTATGTTAATCTTTTTATCCAACATCATTATGTGATATCAATAGCATAGCATGTGACGTATTTTTCAAAAGGATTTTTCAGATGTAATGACTAGGTCAAGGCTTGGAGCCTCCTATTATATATATTCATCAAGATGACAAAAGAGTAGAAATACTTGGAGCCTAATTTAATAGATATTCATCTAGATGACAAACAAGAAGAAGCCATGTTAATGTCAACCTTGGACCGCGGTCCAGTAACAGATCAACGTGGCAACGATAGAGATAATGACTATGAAGTTTATGAAAGCATTAGATTTTCATGATAGAGAGTGGACTTAAAAGGATTTGATTAAGGAATATTATTGTTTCAACATTATTTTTAATGGAATGATCATGGACTCAAATGTTCTTGCATTCTTTTGGACCAAATACTATGATCTTTGTCGCACCCCAAATTAATTTATGCAAACCATTTACTAGGTGGCTTAAATGTAAACCTAGATGCTGGAATTATTACAGAATTGTGGATTCATTAAAGCTTTCAAAATTTCGACCCCTAGAGATCATCTTGAAATTTGGGGCAATTTGGTGAAAGCAATAGAGTGTTTTTGCATGAGAGTATGATTTCTACGCGCAAGGCTTAGTAAGCTCGTTTACTTTTCATGTGAATAAATGAACATTCTTGAATCAAAGAAAGTTGAGCTAGCCGAAGAAAAAGAAGTAATGCTTAATTTAAATGAAAAACTTTTGAAAGCAAAGCAGGTATGAACTCTAAAACTAAGGGTTTAACAAAGGAAGATGAAATCTTTAACTCCATTTCAAGGCCCTAGCAACTTCTCCATAGTAAAAATTTGTTTATCAAAAACTTGTCCTCATTAGTAGTATAATTACCTCTTAGTTGCAAGCTTCCTTAAAATGGTATCTGCTATTTTTTGTGAGGTTACATGTTTCATCTTATTCTATCTAATAGGAAGTTTAATATTTATTTGTATCGGATGTTCATTAGTTTGGAATGATATCTACAAGTGTATAGCAATTCAATTTTATTACATGTCACATGTTTTTTGACTTTTATTTTTTTCTCTTGGTCCAATCAAATTATTCTCCAAAATCTTTGTTCGCAAACTTCAGAGAATTGAGATTTTTATTTATGAACAATGTACAACAAACCAGAGTTTTTTATGCGTACCTCATAGAATAATGCAAGTGAAACAAAAAGAGTTTAGTTAGTTTGGCAAAAAGTACTTTAAATTTATTGTGGAATTACTTATAACATATATTCAATATTTTCCCCTAGAAGATACTAGTCTTACCAAGATGATATAATGAAAGGAAATAGAGAAATAAATGTGTTCTTTCAACAATATAAGCAAGAAATTAAATTAGACAAAAGGAAATAAAAAATGAATGTTCTTAATAATATGGCCAAAAAACTAAATTAAACAAAAATGAAATAAAAATGAATGTTCTTAAAAATATGACCAAGAAATTGAAGAAGGATAAAATATGAAATGAAAAGATAGTGAAAACCATATTTGTCCAAATGAAGATGAAAAACATAGAACTTGAAGAACAAGCCAAATGTATATAAGAAATGAAAAAGAAAAATACAAATTAATTTTTGTTAGAAATTTGTGAGCTTAATTAGTTGTTGAAAGGACAAGTTGGAGTGATTTCTCGTGATGCTTTTCATCTTTCATATTTCTTTCATTAAGTTATATATTTCAAACTAATGTTTTCATATTCAATTAGGATATTTTATCTAAAAGAAATTATATTCATATGAAATGTTGTTTTGTTGTCTGACTGGTTTTATTATCTCTCTGAAAATGCGTTTGATTCTACATTTAACCTGAAGTTAAAATAAGGGATAGAAACAGATCTTTGCTGAACCAAACTGATAAGCCCAACTACATGCCAATAAATTGCAAGCAAATTTGCCTTATAGGTTTTCTAGTTCTGTCAAATATATACTCCATTCGCAAATCATGGGGGGCTTGGGTTAGTAAGTTTAATTTCTTCTTGATAGAATTAGAGTTATTTTGGTACCATATAGTTTAGATTTTCTTATCAATATTTTGATACAATAGAGTTTTCTAAGAAAGTGTTTCGATTCTCATTTGTTAAAACATGATGACACTATTATTTGGTGGATGAACTTGAAGAATAATTTGCCATAAAATACCTAATTGATAAAAATGGATTGTGTGGTAGTTTAAAAGGTTTCTCCATTGCTCACAATGTTGTTGAAGTGATGTCTTGGTCTTCAATTTGCCTAGGTTTCCTAGTAAGTGCTTAAATCCAAGTCATTCTCTTAAAGAAAGTGTTGTTTTTTTATTTGATAGATCTTAAATGCACCAGTAGTGTAAATGAATTGTTGCATGACCTAGAGAGGTACTATTAGGAATGAAGATATATTTAATTAGGTGGGAGTGGGCCTGATGGTGGACAGGATGAGGGAAGCGAGATTGAGATTGTTCTGGTATGTGAAGAGGAGAAGCGTAGATTCCTTTGTTATTGTATGTATTATTGGTATTGCTTCTCCTCTTAACAAACCAGAACCATCCCAGTCTCAATTTTCTCATCTTGTCCACCACAAGGCAAACTCCTACCTTGTTTAATATATCTTCGTTCCTAATACTACATCTCAAGGTTAATGAAGAAATTCATTTACACTATTGGTGCATATCAGATAAAATCAAATTAAAAACATAACTCTTTCTTTAACAAAATGACTAGGATTTAAGCACATACAAGGTGTTACCTAAAATTCGCAAGGCTTAATTAATTGGAAGTCTAGGGCATCTCTTTCAAGAAGGTTATAAGCATTGGAAAACCCTTTCCAACCCCCACTCAATCAATTCTTACCAATAAGGTACTTGGTAGCAAATCTTTCTTCATTTTCATCAACAAAAACAACAACGTCATCATATTTTGACAAATTAAAATCACAACAATTTCTTGAAAACGCTATTGTATCATAATATTTATAAAAAAAATTAGACTATACAGGACCAAAAACAACTCTAACTGAATCAAGAATAAATTGCACTTACCAACAAAAATCACCCCGAGACATGCGAAGAGAGCATACATTTGACAAAACTAGGAAACCTGAAATGCTAATTTGCTTGAAATTTTTTGGGTCACTGTGGGGTTGATGAGTTTGCTTTTGCAGAGCTGTGTTTTTTTCCCTTCCTTTCACTGCTAGTAATATCAAGAATCAAAAGAATTTTATAGAGATAATAAAACCATTCAGACAACCAAGTAGCAATTCGTAATACTAGGTCGAATGTTTGTATACTACTACGTATTTAATTAATAGGTTGTAATCTAAAGTGCTAAGTCTTTAGTAACTATATATATCCCCAATCATGGACTATGGTAGAAGATCAAATGACCAAACATTGAATTTCAGACTAAGAAGAGCAGCGTAACCAGACCTTGAATCTGCGACCATAAGGGTGCTGAAGAATACTATGTCAAATCAATAGGGTAATGTGACCAGACCTTGAATATTCGACCATAAGGATTCTAAAGAATACCATATAAAATAAACATCACAGTGCCACATTGGAACAATGTCCACTCCAAGATAATCAATACAAAAACTCCAAGCCCGAACCGAATCCAATCCCAAACTGTCCAACCGCGCCGGATAGCCTAATTGTGAATCACTAGGGCCGTAGAAAAGGGGAGGTATGGATAGAGGGTCATCGGAGTGGAGCTACTGCCTAACTAAGACTCATTCTATCCGATCTAATTCTGCTACATCAATCTACAAGAAGCTATGTAAATATGAATCAAGCACATGCTCCTAAATATGCAAGTCTAAGGCAAGCACTAGTCTACTCCTAGACTAAAGCCGAACATGCCTTCAAACACAATAATAATCAAGTACAAAACATGCAACAATATAGGGATAATCGCGAACAAGAAGAAAAACATGCTAGTAGCACGAAAAACCTGACAAAATCTTAAAACTTGATATTGACTAACAAAGCACGACAAACTAGCTACCAAACCCAAATTCACTCAAATCAACATTTATTTACATTCTCGAGTTCAATCTTAAGGACAGGAAGTCATAGCCTACCTCAAAGAAAATCGCATGTGCTTTAAATTAACAATTCCAATGCTTCTCCCTTCCGAATGCTACCACACTATTAAATATAGAATAACAATATTAACACGGCCGTTTAGCCACCAATCATATTAATTAGAGATAGACCAAAATTTGAGTCAATATGGGAATGTGGGACCCACCTTATGAATCTTATAATTGATTCCATCAAAAGGTCAATTTAAGCACCCCGAACATGTATACCAAAATGAGACACAATTTTGGGCACGAAACACACCCACACACCAACATGCAACAATTCAATAGTTAAGCACAATAAAAAGGGGTGGATGCCCCTTCGGAGCAGATTTTACTGCAAACAAGCTTTCCCCAGTAATCCCCAAACAATCCAATGCATAGCCACAACCTTCCCAAACACACTAAACTTGAAATCACCCATATCGGACACTAACAACTCTCAAAATTGTAGAAGGAAATGTCAGAACAAAAAGAAATCACAGTCTGGTTTTTTATTCAAATGTCAAGTCACAAATACACATCCCGATAGCAGGGGAAGGAGGTCGCAATAATGGCCCACCCTTTAAATGTCCTTCGCGATCACAAAAGTCAAACCTCACGAACAAGATGACCAAGGGTGGTCAACGCCACATGAAAACTTATCTTGATTACAGACTGAGGCCCATGTGATAATAATGGTAAAGAACAACCCTCCATGATTGCGAAGGCACACATGCCACCTCGCTGAAGGAGGGACAAACACAAGATGCTGGTGCATCAGCTGAAAACAATGACAGGGTGCTCAAGATTCAGTTGGAACCTTGTGCACGCGAATGAAATATGCTACCCCATCAAATTTTGTATTCCACACTCAATGGAGCCATTGAAAATTCCAGCTGAGGTCATCTCGAAAAAAAGTAAGTCCCACATCAAAACTCCATTTTAACCCAAATTCCACAAGGCGGCTCGAAATTAGCCCAGAGGCCTCATGATATGTATGAAAGGTCTTAGAAAAGACTTAATATTCCAAACCTGACAAAACCGTCAGAATTAAATTCTGAGGTTGGCTTCTTGAACTTTTGATCGAAGTGAACCGTTTATGTTTCTGAAGTTTCAAAATAGAGAAGCATGAATAGAATCCAAATAAATGACCAGGTTACTGAACTGTCATTCTTAGCAAGTGATAAATGACTTGGGTCACTATAAGAATGCTCTAAGCATAATAAATAAGCCAATAATACATGAATGATTTAGAGGGTCATTATATTGTTTCATCAATCAAATCCTGCTCCTCTCCACGTTGACAATACATGTACTATTCAGATTGTTATTAATAAATTTTAACATGAGAGTACTAAATACTTCAAAGTAGATTTCCATTATAAGGAGAAGTTGAATTGAAAGGAGTCATTAATCTTCCATTTGTGTTCAATGGTTTTCAAATAGCTTATGCTTTACAAAATTCATGGCATGACAATACCATTAATTTCTAGTAGGACTGCATATAGCTTAGATGTACACACATTCTAGACTTTCAAGTAGGACAAGTAAGCATTAACATGAAAATTTCAGGTTACAAATGATAGTCCTGATGACCTTCCAAGTCTACTGATGAAGTTGGTCCTGTGATAACCTGACAACACTCTCTTCTTAAAATCAAGGGGGATAAATATACTCATCGTTCAAGTATATGTCGATGACACTATCTTTTGAGCTACATTGAATTCACTATGCGAAATATTACCAAGTTAATGGGAATTGATGAGTTTGAAATGAATATGATGGGGAAACTAAAATTCTTTTTAGGCTTCCAAGTTAAGTAATCATCAACATGCACTATGATCAATCAACAAAAGTATATTGGTGATCTGCTAAAAAGCGTCCACATGGAAAGTGCCAAGCCCATTAATACTCCAATTAGGACCGCTACAAAACTAGATATTGACAAACCAATTCCATCTGCAGTTGAGAAAATGTATTGAGGAAATATTGGATCTTTACTATACCTCAAAACAAGCAGAGTAGATATAGTCTTCGATGTTGGAATGTGTTCAAGACTTTAGACCTGTACAAAGGAGTTCTACTTGAAAGATGCAAAAATGATTCTAAGTAATGGAGACTCCGTATAGCTTATATGTAAACTACTGATTTAAACTATGAGGTAGGTTTTAAGCACAAAAATATTGTCTTTTGACTATTTCATGTAATGGACTTAATGAACTATAAGCTACCCGTGGGAATTTATTATAACTATTACAATCAAATTTAAATGTCATACAAAATCAGTAACACAATTATATAATATATCAGTACCCAAAGTTGACTAAAAAAAGAGATACACAAGTTGTTAGCAAAATAGAGAATGGAATAATTGGTGCTCCTCCCTCCATTTATATATGTTCGAGTGAGTTTCCAAGGAGTCAAAGATAGATATAAATATGTATATGCATATTTCATGTCTTGCGGTGATATTGAGTCTTAAATTGCAATTCTTCACTCCGTTTTTGTGTAAAAATAAAAGGCTAATAGAAATAAGAATAATAAAAATCTTAACAGTAAACAACATGGAAAGCAACAATAATAGGAGCATTTATGTGATTGTATGTACTAAATCACCATAAGTACAAAGATTAATCTAAAGTCATGAGCATGTATGAATTCTATGATTGGCTTCTTTTTGACATAGATAATAACATGTCTATTATATATCATGATACCCAAGATCCATAAAAGAAACAAAAATGAAATCACAAACAACATAAAGATCTAAATTAAAGCACTGATTTCTAAAATAATGTAGTTCAACAGAAAATAGACTAAGTGGAGTAAGGATTTACCTATTGTGGTGTAGTGAATTGTTCATTATCATAGGTCTCGAATCTACACTCGTTCTTCAAACAATGTTAAGACAGACAGAAAAGGGAATACAAATATTTTGTGAGATGATATGCAGATTAAAGAGAGTGGTGTTCTTGTGACTGTAAAATCTTCTCTGTACTTGAAGATTTGATGTGACTTGGAGCATTAAATTAAAGAGTCATCTCTTGAGAGAGGCACATGTAAGAAGGGGTAGGGAAAAAGACTATATTTGTCTCAAAAAAATGGAAAAATCTTAACGTATCCATGGATGACCAAAGTTGCAAATTAGCATGAACAATGCAAGAGATAGAGGGAGAGAGAAAGTGTGGCTGATGAGAAGAAAATAGATTTAGGGTTTGGGCTATAATAAATTTTTTTTGTGTGCTGATTCAAAAAGGTTTATTTTGGAAAAGAATTGACACAACATGACAACCTATAGATTATTACATACATTTTTATTTTATTTTTCTTTCTCTATTTCCTTTAAATTATTTTATTCTTCTTTATTTTTCTCTATTTCCTTTAAAAGGAAAAAAATATTATTTTAGTGTTCTTTTTTTCTCTCATTTATTATTTGTCAACTGTATTCCTTTTCATACGCATATTTGCTTCTCTACCAAATTTTCTCTTCTTTTCTGTATTTCAATCTCTTTATGAAATTCTTCATTTTCCATAAAGCCACTCCATAATAAGAAATTCACAGTTCTTTCATTAATTTCTCTTAGGATTATAATTATTTCTTTTCTTATCTAAAACATCTCACCCATCTATTTAGCTATATTTCTTTATTCTCTACTTTATGATTTTTACTATCTTTTCCACTCTAAAATCTTCTCTCCCCCCCCCCCCCCAAGTTAAAAGTCTACTAATTTTCAAGGCCTGAAGAGAAACAAAACCAGTAGGTAAGCCAAACACATAGCCCGTAATCAGAATCAACAAGCTATTACACTGAAAAGAAACACATAGAAAGTAAGGAAAGAACATCAAATAAAATAAAGAGACATATAATTTTATGTTTGTTTCATGAAAAACATGTTTAAAGAAAAGTATTGTTTCATGCAAAACTATTTTTTTAATAAAAAAAACATTGTTTCATGAAAGAAACATATAGAAAGTAAGGACATAACATCAAATGGAATAACTTTTTTAAAAGAAAAATGAATGGTAACTTCGATGAAAGAAAAATAATGTTTCATAAAAAGACGCGTTACTTCACATACTTATGTCCTTCTTCATCTAACTTGGGCCTCCTTCTCCTCAATCCTAGAGATTGACAATCATACGGCGTCATCCTTTTCTTCTTCTTCTTCTACATATATACAACCTCAATTTTTTTTGGTTCTCTGATTTTCTATTTGACTTCTTTCTACACTTTTAAGAGGTAAGCTTTTGCAATTCAAGACTCAGTAAATCACTGGCCGTCAAATAAAATTCAGAGATAGAAAATGAATTTAATGAACCTCGAGGTTGTTTCTGTATTTTTTCATACATTAACTATTTTTCCCCTTCATATATCTTAGTTGTAGCTCTTTTGTGGTGTAGCATTTGGGTGGAACATTTCCCAAGGTGTTTTGGAGAGCTTTGAGCTATGTTTTTTCTTTTGGAGCCTTTTGAAATAAAAGAGAGTTGACTTTAGTCAATATATAGAAAGTTTGATGTTGAATGAGGATTCTATAAGTTTCATCAGCTCCAAAATGTATTATTTGGTCTAGTAGTGTGGTTGGTTTGGGTTGTGAGACTTTCATTTTAAGTTTGTATCATTAGATATTTTAACTTCAAATTTTGGCATAAGTTTGACTACTGTTAACCATTATGTTAAATGCTCTCAGATTGAAATTAGATCAGCGCAGTTAGCTCCAGAATGTTGAGTTTGATCTAGAACGACCTTTGGTTTTGATCCCAAGGTGTTTGCGGATGAGTTTGTGGCTTTTGTCTTTTTGTTTGGTACGTTTCGTTATAAGTGTTGACTTGGGTTAACATTTTTATGAGCTCAGATTGTGGCCATTTTTTGGGTACAAGTTCCTTTAGCTATTCAAGACCTTTTGGCTGAGTCATTTCTTGGATTCCTAGTGTTTGTCCCACTTTCTCATTTTCACTCGATTTTTGTGTCTTTCTCTAATCATTGCAAATTTTATGTCTAAATGTCCATATTGACATTGTAATAAAAAATTTGCTAGCATGGCACTGCTTGGAGGTGATTTGAATAGGAGAGCTCAAGTTTAGTAGTTTTGAAGCGTGCGTATTTTACTGTGGGGTAGGTTACAATCATCTTGTTCTTACATTGAGATTTCTTAGATAAGGTTTCCCATTTATTGGATGTGATTTGCGATTGTGTGTCAAGAGTTAGGATTATCTTCCTTATTCTTATTTTTTGATTACTGTTTGAACCTTTTGCTAGATTAGATTTGTGCAATCCTTAGTTTAGGTTGGAGTTTCCTTTTTTAGGCATTAGTTGTTTGTCTCTTAGGAGTTGTTTCTCCTTGCTTGTTGGATAGTCGGTGCAATTAAAGCCTTGGAATGAGTCTAGGTTGACGCTTAGCATTTAGGGGTCTTTTGGTGTGGTGGATAAGATAAAATAGTCATGGGATAAATTTTTAGTGTCTCTTAATCTCTTATTTGGTTACACAGGATGGGATGACTTATCCCAGGATTAACAAATAGTACTGGAATAAGTTATCCCTCCCACTTGGTGGAATAACAATCCCGGGATAACTTACCCTGCGATAATATAATTCTAATGAAAAAAATACCGATTATATCATTTTAATTAGTGCAGTTCTTTTTCAGTTTTTGTTGTTTTAGTGCAATTTTATTCCAGATTTTGCTATTTATATGCAGTTTTTACTATTTTATTACGTGTAGGCTGTTTTGGTGCATTTTTTGTCAGTTTTTTTTACTATTATTTTGATGCAAGTTTTATCCTTCTATACTTGTCTAAATGCAGTTTATGGTTGTTTAGCAATCAAATCCAATATATCAAAATGAATATACTAAGATTAAAATACTTCAAAAATAATACATCTTCCATCAAGTGGAAAAGGTTAAAATTCTATCATATTACATATGCATGCAGCCTGTAGATATAAAGTTTTTGCGCATTTTGGCTAACGCTAAAAATAAATTATAGAAAATAATAATTTTTTTGTGGACAATAAAAAAATTATTTCACCAATATTTTTGGAGTAAAATATTGCAATACCTATAGCATATAACAATAGCTCTATAAAAAAAATATGTATAGAAGTTAAATAATGTGGAGGGTGTTTTTGTTAACAAACATTTTTTTTAGAAAGTATTCTATGCCTATTATACTTAATACAACAAACCAAACAATCAATAACAAATAATTTCAGGATAATTAATTCCATGATAAATAGTCTCAATATATATTATCTCATCATAACTTTTTTTCAAACCAAACGACCCCATATAGCTTCTTCTTGGGAGTGTTTCTTTAGTTAGGTTCCCTTCGCTTGTGCGGGGACCGTGTGGTTTTTCTAGCTTTGTGACGTTTGCTCTTGTTATACCGGTAATTTTTGTCACACTCCGAGCCTACACCCTTAGCGCAACTGGCACTCGAGAAGCATTGTTGGCCCGAAAATATTACTAAAAATTGAATTAATCTAATTGGGTAAGGAAAAGACCAAAATACGCCTCATATTTTAGGGTAACTTTCCTTAATTGAACAGCCCAACTTCAAACAGTCATATCTCCCTAATACGAGCTCGAAAATTAGTAAACTCGGTGGCGTTGGAAAGAGGATTCCAAGACCATTCATTTGATATCTTATGGGCCACCTAACGCATCCAGTACTAAAAGTTATGATCGTTTGAAGTTGACCCAAAACTAACAACTTAAGCATAACTTGAAAAATTCCAGCTTTTACTATTTCCAGTTTAGTTCTTTTTAGGTTTAGCTCTTTCAAATACCAAACTATTACAATATCTCCCTCTTGGGAACATTCGTCTTCGAATGAGATTACTCTAAGTAGACTAAGGGTGGTAAAATCAACACCCAGCTAAAACACTCAATATGCAGAGCAACACAACATTTCAACTAAAATAAATGCCAAGAAAAGGATTAGTACCTTAATTTGGAATTTCTTCGGACTCAAAGAGATGTGGGTATGTCTTCTTCATATCCTCCTCAGCCTCCCAAGTAGCTTCATCAACTAACTGATTCCTCCATAAGACCTTGACTGATGCTACCTCCTTGGTTTTCAACTTGCGAACCTGGCGATCTAGAATTTGAATGGGAATCTCCTCTTAAGATAAGCTATCCTTAATACCAATGTATTCAGTCGGTATAATAAGTGAAGGATCGCCCATACACTTCTTCAACATTGATATGTGGAATACCGAATGAACCGCTACTAAATCTAACGTAGCTCCAACTCATACGCTACATTGCCAATCCTCTTAGATATCCTGTAAGGACCAATATACCGGGGACTAAGCTTCCCCTTCTTACCAAACCTCATAACACCCTTCATGGGTGGAACCTTCAAATAAATCCAATCATCTACCTCAAAGTCTAAGTCTCTTTTCCTAATATCAGTATAGGATTTCTGACGACTCTACGCTGTTTTCAACCTTTCTTGAATAATCTTCACTTTCTCCATAGCTTGATGAACCAAGTCTGGTCCTATCAATCCCGCTTCACCAAACTCAAACCATCCAATAGGAGATCTGCATCTTATCTCATAAAGAGCCTCATAGGGAGCCATCTGGATGCTAGAGTGATAACTATTGTTGTAAGAAAACTCTATGACAGGTAAGTGATCATCCCAATTACACTTTAGGGCATGTGTGATATCTCTTTAGGGTTGTTCAATGCTTTGTAGTATTCGTGTAATTGGTACCTAAGAATGAGAATTGGTTAAACCTTAGATAATTATGGTTTCTTCTTTGGAGTGTTTCTGGTTTAGGATTGAAACTTTCTTATAGACCTATATTTGGGTTAGCCTCTAGTTTTCTTTCATTGATTTTTATCACCGTAGGATGGAGCTAGTTGTGTTGTACCTTGGGGTGGTTTTATACTGTAGAGGAAGAGATTCTTGAGTTAGTCCTTCGTATGATGATAATTTATAATCCCTTTTGCTGCTTGATTAGAGACGTTTTTCCTTGTGTTATCGTTGTTTAGTTGGTTGGAGTATTTTTTGGCTCGAGGCCTTGGTTGAGGACCACCTGTATTCGAGGTTAGTTTATGTGCTCTAGGAGCAAGGTGTTTGGTACTATTATTTGTTCTGATTGTGAATGAGTTTTTTGGATGCTAGTGATGGCATGCATTACATTGAATTTTCATTCTTGCATGATTTGTAGTACGACCCCGGTCATGCATTGGTTCTCAACATAATTTTGAGAAAAGAGGTTTTTTGCCTGATTACTTTTAAAACTGATCTTTTTTATGGGAGTCTTACTACCTTTACTACCTTATAAATGGACATAAGACATAGAGGCATTAAAAATGTGCCCACTTTTTACTTGACCAGTAAAAGAGTAGCTTACCCTTTCCATACTATTATGATTCTACTGTTATCTCCTGTCACAGTGCTAGAGCGGATAAAACCTGGATAGGAACTAGGCAGGTGTATATCGATGTTTCTCAGACCCCATGCATTACTCTATCCACGTGACCCATTGAATAGGAAGAGGGACACACAGGGTTCCTACCTCACTAGACGGGATTGAGGGGTGTGTATATATACCTTTGAACGAAAAACCTGGTATTATTGGCACTACTGAGTTTTATTGCATCACTCACATTCATCATCTATTGCCTATTACCAACATAATTGGTTGTTATTTGTACCTGTTGGTCATATAGGGGGCTGTATAAGTATAATTTGTTGTTGTGTACCTTCTAGGTACATAGGGGCCCGGTAAGATTATTTTTTGATTTCTTGTTCACGTGCGTCAGTAAGAAGGGTGGTCCTTTGTTTGATGGTAGATACTGACCACACCTCCTCCCCCTCTATATTTGACATTCTAGTGTAGGGTTGGTTTGGAATAGACTTTGTGACTTATGTGTTATTTGTGTTTATTTCTATCAATATGACTAGGGCTAGCTATGTCCCTTAATAGTGCCTTGTCGTGAATAGGTTGATGGACTGGAGCATCCAGGTTCATCCCTTAATTCCTTCATCTATGTTCCTTTACTATATGTTCCTTGTTTTAGTTGTTTCTTATTATGATATTCTTGTGGTTCCTTTAGTTATCTATGATATATGCTCTTTCCGTACATGTTGTTTATGCTTACTTTATGTTTGCAGCTCAATCAACCTATGCTTACTGTCACGCCTCAAGCTACCCCCAGGACGCGGACACGGGACCTCGGATCACGAGTGACCCAAAGCCAACCCTGCTGGCATAACATAAGCATACTATGATAACTGAAATAAGATAATTCTGTGCGGAAGCTTAAACATGGGATAAACTGAAAGTGATGGGGAATACATATTCTAAATCTGGATATATAATCTGAGAGTTTAACGACAACTAAAATATCAAACTCGAATCTAAAACTTATTCTAGCTATGTCTGAAATAAAGCCTCTAACTGACTAAAGATGCTGGGACATGCCCCAGCTAAATCTACCAAAAACTGAAACTAAAGACTGAAAGTAGAAAGATAATCATGTCAATCATCCTCGAAGAATGAGGACTCACCACTGATGCTGCTGAACCGAAGATCGGGATTCGATCTATGCGTGATCTGGAAGCTGAGAACCTGGACCTACATCACGAGAAGATGTAGCGCAGAGTATGCGTCAGTACTTGAAAGGTACTGAGCATGCAGGATAGAGTAAAGCTGAACAATATAAACATAACTGAACAAAGCATATAACTAAGCAATGATATAAGATAAGCATGATACTACACTGGAAATACTGAACATGAACTAACTGAATGCAATGACCAAGTTTATAACATGCTAAGACTGAAATCTGACTGTACTGAGAATATGGTCAATGCAATAGAATCTGACTGTTAGGGAGCTACTAATAACCGACATAAAACCACATGAGCTAAATGTGGAGTCCGATGTATACGCCTCATCGAGATGACCCAATATACCCTACCAGAGGTATAGAGGCATGACTGGCTTGATCACTGAAATGATGCCCATAGAGGGGACTTACATCCTACGCGGCAAGTAGTTCTGGGACTATTCGGGTACGCTGAACCCTAGTCCAACTCAGTAGTAACTCTACTCCCAACTGATTATGTAAATAACACATTATGACTGAATTTCTGTAATACTGGATAGCTCAAAATATTGACATGCAAAATCTGAGAATGCAACATTAATGTACTGATAATGAAACATTCGTAACTGGGCATGTATATCCGAATATAACTGACCTAGCATGTGTAATTCATGAACTAAACGAATCTACAAGACTAGGGTTCTGGATTTCATGCAAGAACTGAAGCAACAACATAATAATCTGATTTGGACTGGATAGCTCAAAATATTGACATGCAAAATCTGAGAATGCAACATTAATGTACTGATAATGAAACATTCGTAACTGGCACGTATATCTGAATATAACTGACCTAGCATATGTAATTCATGAACTAAACGAATCTACACGACTAAGGTTCTGGATTTCATGCAAGAACTGAAGAAACAACATAATAATCGGATTTGGATCATTCTAGCAGCTAAAACCCAACAATTCTAACATTCAAGAAACTCTAGGTCTAGAAAATATCAAGGGAATCAAGATTCTGACTGAAATCAAGGGACCTAATGGGTGAAAGGAACCCACTAGTGAAATCCCACATACCTGGTGATGAATTCCACGGAGAAATCATTTGATATCCGGGCTGGAATGGACGAAACCTTATTGCGTTCTTGGACTAGGGCTGGTCGACTCTTTCTCCTATTTTGCTCTAAGTTTGCTAAATTTTGGAGGACGAATTGACTAGCGTAAGTTCTAATTAAGTTACTAGGCTTAAAGTGACCTAAACTACGTATTTTAGAGGTTAAACGACGTAGTTTAGGGGTCCAACTCATAAGGAAAAGACCAAAACACCCCTGACTTAACTGTTGTCGGGACCAACCGACGGACCAGATCAACGGACCGTGGCTGGACCGACGGACCGTAGCTGGACCAACAGTCTGTGCTGGTCGTCTGTTGAATGGCGTCTGGGGCTCGGACATGAAGGCCCCGATCCACAGACCTAAACAACGGCCCGTGGTCTGACCTATGGTCCGTAGATCCTGACCGTGGGTCATGCCTTAGCTGAATTTTCTGGATTTCTGGGAGTTGAAATTTGGGGTTCCTCCTACGGCCCAGACCACGGACCGTGGTCTGACCTACAGTCCGTAGGTCCTAGCGTGGTTCTACCCTTACCTGAATTTTCTGGACTTTCTTGGCAGGAGCTGCAGGTGGCCATCCACAGACCCCACCTACGGTCCATAGGTCACCCTACGGTCCATAGGTGGCACCTGCAACTTCTGGAATTCTGCATTTCTGGTAGTTCTAGCATACGGGGGGTTACACTTACTGAGGGCCTATTGCTGATTTGGATATGATGTAGAGCAGCTCTGGGATTCGTAGACTTGGGTGAGCTCCTAGGTTCAAAGTTCACTCTCTCTCCCTCTGTCTTGGGCTAGGACAAGTCATTATTTTTCCTCTGGAAACAGTTATATATTTTTGTATTGTTATTGTAATAGTGTTTTTAATAGTTGTTCAAATACCGTCTAACCCCGGGTCATGGGTTCGTTTTCTGTACTGTTTTATTTTCGCTCTTTATTTTGTTCTTTTTATTATTGTTTATATTCTGCAATTCTTCCCTTCCGCGCAATAGCCCATTACTTCTAATTCCCGGCTATGAGTTCGGCTTACTTACTAATGGGACGTAGTAGGTGCTATCATGACCTGAGTTTTTGTATCGGGACAATTAAATAATTCTCTGCTAATGTGGATGGTGTTCTTTGGGATCAATCACAAGATAGAATAAGTAACGTGATGCTTCATAAATTTATTAAAAAATACAAGTTATTGCCTTTTTTGTCAGACGTGAGTTTCAAATTATCCCCCCCCATACTCTTTCATTCGCTTGAGTTTATAAAATGAAATCGAGCTACAGTGTCAAGCTTGGAGTTGGTATAATCATGTTATCTTTTTCCATGATTAGGATGATTTGTATGGCGATCTTTCCCTAATTTGTTAGGTTTAGTTCATTTAAATATAGGTGGTTTCTCTTCCTTGGTGAGTTATGGTTTTAGACATAATCTGATCAATGCTTTTCATTGTGTTATTATCTATATAGGTTGCATACTACAAGCTTTGTTTAGAGGAAAGGTAGTGCTAAAGTAACAATGGATTTTTTTGAAATGTAATCATATTTCATATATATATATATAAAACAGAACCGTAGGCCCACCTACGTGGCGCCACAACAAACCAGAATTCCCTTTTAATTTATTTATTTCCAAAACTAGCCTTCCCCTTTCATGAAAAGTGTGACTTTTATGAAAAGTTACGATTTTTATGAATAGTTGCGACTTTAATAAAAAGTTGTGACTTTTATGAAAGGTTGTGACCTTTCTGAAGGGTTTTAACCTTTCCAAAGAGTTGTGACCTTTGCGATAAGGCCCACTAAACATTTGTTCACACTACTCTTTATTGTTTATAAATAGAGGGATTTCTTCTCATTTTAAAACAATGAAAATTCTAAACTTCTTCTTCTTCTTCTACACAATTAACTTCAACAACGATTATTTATTTATTAGAAAATTTATTATCACCAGTTCATGTTCACTTGATTCCCCAAAAAAAATCAAATAGTAACACTTCCTGGAAGCAAAAGGATAAATTATAAAATCAAATTAAAGATGACTGATTGAAGGATAAATGATAAGATGTTATAATTATCATCTTCCTTTACATTATTAATGTTTGTAACTTCTTACTCTTGTTTGTAAGATAATATTGTGTTTTAATTGTAATGACTGATAGGTTTTAAGTATTATTTTATTAATTTTGTGCTATTAAATTCCCGCGTGAGGCACGTTTGATTTTACTAGTATTGAATATATTGAAATGTCTATAGAAGTATACATTGATTTGTGTATTAGATGATAATTTGTTATATATTTCTTATGCTAACTGTGTTTTTTTTCCAATAGTATCTTGAATTGTAGGATGACAACTAAATCTTCTTAGAAGACAAGAAGTTTGGTAGGAAAAATAAGTGTTTCCAGCCATTACGCGTCTAACTCTGTGACATTTATTATTGTCCCACTTTAATTTTTTTTTTTTTTTGGTGTTGCATGCTCTTGAAGAAATATCTTATTGGCCAAATTATACTTGGATTGGATATTTTAATCGTTCACAGAGTTATATTTATTAATTATAATATTGATATGATGGCTGCAAGGCGTAAAAAGTGATTTTATATATAAAAGTTCCGGTCACATGTGTGGATGTCTAGCTAATAAAATGGGTCAGAATCTAGCAACATGTTCATAGCTTTGTACCAAAAATTTTCCCCTACGATTTGTATAATAAACATGTGTTGCATCATGTTGTTACCAAATTATTATTTTCCAGCACCTTAAATTTGTTATCAAGGTCCTAATATCTTCCATTTTTATCATTGATTATTATAAACAGTGACGAATTTGAACATGATCTGACTGGAAGACCTGCTTTAATTAATGCAGGCATAATTACTAATCTTATTCCTTCAGGCAAAAATGCTTAGCTAAATTACTAAACTCAATAATATTATCTTCAGTACATCAAGATTGAATATGTTGTGACTTCATTATAACTTCTAAGCTAAATTTTTTATGATATGCAGCCTAATTAGGGTAGTTTACCCCGCGGAAAGCGCGGAAAATTTACCTAGTATATATATAAAGGAATATCCCCACGATCTGGTATCAATAGGTAGTCGAGCTGCTAATTTCAATAGAGTACAAGATAATAACATTTATATATATACTAGTTTCTGGAAACATGCGTTGCCCACTGCTCTCTAATTTTTACTTTAAGTTTGTATCACAAAATAGTGAATCGAAAATATACTTAAACTGATAGCTATATCACTTGAGAAAAGTTTAAGAGAAAAGAGAGGGAGATTGAAAACTCCAAATATTAGGAGGTCACCCCCTTAATCCAAAGTCTTCTCCCCACGAGGTACACGGCAAAGGCGAGAAGGAGCTCACCCCAGCCTCTAAATGTGAAACCTGCTACGCATGAGGCACATGTCAACGACGAGAACTCATTCTATGATCGGCATTATGCAGAAATTTAATATAAGAACCAACAAGCAGTACTTAGTAGGCTTAGGCCAACTGAAATCCAAAGACAAGACAAGTATAAATAACAAGTAAAAAGGGAATGTATATTACAAGCAGCTAAAGAAAAAATATCGAATAATAAATGTGAGAAAACACAATGGAATAGAATATAAGAAGCAAGTGACTGAGAAAAAGGAACATACTTGAAGTGCTAGCCCAACAGGCTAATCACTACAAGAGTTCACTAAGAAATTCAACTACCCAAAGATACAACAGCAGTAATCACCGCTAGACTGTTATATATCACAACAGCCAAGAGGCCCATCCAACCCGACAAAACCAGGAAGAGACAATATAGAGACAAGTCCAAGCCATTCATATAATGAACTAACAAACTGACATAAAATAAACAATTATATACAAACAACAACCTAATTGTAGCCCATAAGCCAGTGATGTATTCAACAACAATCATATCCCAACCGACAGCCCAGAAGACTGGCAGGTGCAAACAATAATCAATTATACTTGTGATAGGGGATACATATTAATGCAAGTTATTCAATAAAAGCAATGGTGCCCAACAGTACAAAGTTCCACAGAACCATGTTTATACACCTACCTTCTGACATGCTAGGTAGAACCCACGTGGATAACCATCTTCATGTGATGTGGGACCATAGGACTCAGAAAGTTTGTATATGCTGCATGGTCCCGATTCAAGACTTCAATAACCTATCTGTCATAGTACCAGATCCACTCCGTCGTGGTGGCAGGGATTTATGAAACAAATTTACTAGAAAAAGGGTTTGCGATACTCCTGACCGATCAAGTAAAAAATGAGCACATCCTTGGTGCCTCTTTTGTCTCAAAAATTAATTTATCAAAGTTTTAAAGGTAGTACGACTCGCATAAAACAAGTTTTTAAAGAGTAAATGTGTACAATGGACTTCCTTAAAAAGGTTGTGAAAATCAATGTGTTTAATGGGATCGTACCATAAAACACGTGAAAATTAGTGTTGATGCAATGCATGTCATCACCAACATTCGTACAATAGCAGCTAAACAACTAGATGTACGTTACCAATTCTACCTAGCTCCCGGAGCATAGAAAGCAAACCTTAAATCCAGTTGAACCTCTACCAAGACCTCAAGCCCAACAATATGCCAACATACTCAATAATAACAACATAAAATGATCACTATAACTCAGGAAACGAGGGAATTTATAATGACTGATGTCACTACCCAAAAAGTTTTCTGACTCTAACTAATCTTTCATCATTGGTCTCCTCATAACGATCGGAAAGGGTCATTACAATTTAGTTATAAAAATTATTTTAAACTCTTATGGAATAGAAATCAAACCATCAGTCTTGTAATCCTCTAATTTGTATCATTTTCACCCTATTATTTTTTGAATTCGATCACAAAACTATTTGGACTAATATATTTACTATACCATCAGTAAGGATTCTTATGTATGTATTTCCTAGTTACTGATCCTAATGAATGATCCCGGGATAATGGAAATCTTCACCAGTAACTAGTGCCTTGACTTTATTGATAACAAAACTTAACTATCATTAACCCCATAGCCTCTACTAGAAATAAAAGGTAATATTGTGTACAATTGACCCTTGCAAGGCCATTTCCCATAATCCACTCATAGATATAAATGCACAGAAGTAGAATGAAATTGTATGTTTATTAATAAGCATACAATGGAGTTTTTATACAGCGCTAACAAAACGGATCATGCTAACCTAACTCCTAGAAAATAGGAACTGATAAACTTATGTGACCTACACTAATTGAATAATAAACTTTACAAACTTAAAGCCTACATTGACTCAACATGACTTATCCATATATACCACAATGGTACGTGGTCGTTTATGCCCCCCACAAGTTAGGTGTAAAGAGACAACACCTAACATGGGAAGCATCCGCTGCAAGGCAGCCTTAGACAATGGTTTGATGAGGGAATCTGCAATTTGATCAGTGGAGTGAATGTGGGAAACTCTGACCAGACCATTGCGGACTTGTTGTCGAACAAAGTGAAGATCAACCTCGAGGTGCTTCCTTTTTGTATGATGGTCCGAGTTTTCAGCAATGTATGTGACCCCAAGGTTATGACAAAGCATTACTGGAGCAGCAGAGAGTGGGACATGAAGATCCTTGAGCAAGTGAGTGATCCAGTTTGTTTCAGACAAGGCAGAGGCAACAACCCGATACTCAGCCTTATTGGAGGAGCAGGAGATAGTAGGTTGCTTACGAGAAGACCAGGAAATAGGATTCAAGCTGAGAAAAACATTGTAACCAGAGATGGAGCGGCGATCATTAGTATAACCTGCCCAATCGGTATCCGCATAGGCATAGAGTTTAGTGGACTACTGTGGAGATATATGAATACCATGGTGGGGTGTTTCTTTAAGATACCGAAGGATACATTTAAATACCTTCCAGTGAACCACAGAGGCAAAGGGGTTGAACTGAGTGAGCTTGTTTACTGAGTATATGATGTCAGGCTGTGTAAAATAAAGGTACTAAAGCTTACCAAAGACACTCATATACTCTTTTCCATCAGTTTTGGGGGCACTGTCATCTACCCATAGTGCCACTGACGTACTCATTAGAGACTGAATGCCTTTATAGTCGTGCATTTGAGTGTCATGTAGAACCTCATGTATATACTTAGATTGAGTGAGAAACAAACCGTTAACATCCCAGCATACCTCAATGCCCATGAAATACTGTAGTAAGGCAAGGTATTTAAGAGAATTTTTTTGGAAAAAGAGGTAATGACGTGTTGAAGGAGTGTTTCATTGCTTCCCGTTAGTATGATGTCATTCACATATATAAGGATATAAATAGTTACGCCCAAATTATGTAGAACAAACAGAGAATTATCAGACTCAGACATCTTGAACCCCATTTGGATCAAAGAATTAGTAAGTGCATCATACCAGGCTTTAGGAGCTTGTCCCAAGTCATAGATAGCCTTTTGGAGATGGCAGACTTAATCAGGATATACTAAATTTTCATATCCAGGTAGTTGAGTCATATACACGTCTTCCTAAAGCTTCCCTTGAAGAAAAGCATTATTGACATCATATACACGTCTTCCTAAAACAAGGGTGAGGACGGTATGTTTTATGAAAATCAACCCCAGGCCTTTGGGTGAACCCTTTTGCAGACAAACGTGCTTTGTATCTATCAATGGATCCATCAGACTTAGTTTTAATTCGAAACAACCATTTACAGGGAACAACATTCCTGGTAGGGTCTGACGGAACCAACTCCTAAGTATGATTCTGTATCGGTGCATCAAACTCAAGTTGCATAGCATCTCTCCAATATGGGAACTGTTGTGCTTGTTTTTGGGTGATAGGTAGAATTCGTACACTTTGGGCTATGTGGGTAGTGTAGTCAACAATTTTGCACCACTTGACGATGTTTTTTTGTGACCTTGTTACTACAAGATTGTGCTCGATTGGTGGAATTGGAGCTACGGGTTTAGTGGGGGGAGGCAAAGCGAGACTGCAACTGTGCACACCTCTATAAAAGGTGAGGGATTGGGTCGGTATATGGGGTGATGAGTTGGATCGTCACCGATAAACATGAGTAATCGGTAGTCGGTGATGTAATGTGAGAGGACGAGCATAGAGGCTAGGGGGTAGCCTTGAAATATGAAGTGGGATGGTAGGGAATCTACAATAGGGGAAATCTGATGGAAGTCATGGGAGAGGGAAGTAGTGTGAAGATTACCTGGAACTGGAGTCGTGAAATGATCTGACTGTGGTTTGTTCCTATGTGGAACACGAAGTGAGCAATCATCTTGGCGTGTATATCACATCAATGGAATGGTTGGGGGAAGCAGCGTGTGATCTGGAGTAGTGGTGTAGGAAGTAATATCCAGATTTGAATTGTTTTTGTTTAAAGTTTTCTCCCGATTTCAATATGAAAACTTTTGTTTTAAGTGGGAAAACATATTAGCAAAATGGAAAATATCCTCGAAATATTTTACATCCCCTGAAAGAAAAAGTTAGGAGCTTGTAGGTTCAAAACACTAATAACAATCATGGGTGACCGAATAACACAGATAGACACAAGGTTTGATAGACACAAGGTTTGGAATACGACTCTAATTTATATTGATCATATGGTCATAGTTGTGCGTAGCATAGACAGCCAAATGTACGAAGAGATTAATAAGCGGGTGCCTCTTTGAAAAGAACTTCGAATGGGGACTTTTTATCAAGAGTGGTGGTGGGCAGTCAGTTTTGGAGAAAGGCAGCATGATGGCAGGCAAATGTCAAAAAATCGAACGGTAAACTCGCTTGGTGAAGCAGGGTTTTAACTGTCTCAATAAAGTGTCGATGACATCTTTCAGGTAGGGCGACTCTTTGAGGAGTGTGACGTGGAGAAACAAGGTGTTGTATGCCATTGGAATGAAGGTATGGTTCCATGGTGTGATATTCTCTGCCTCAATCAGTGTATAGTGTTAGTATTTTGTTACTAAAATGTTTTTCAAGCACGGGATGTAAGCTTTGAAAGTGTTTTTGAACCTCATGTTTATTTTTCATTGTGTACAACCAAACGTATCTGGTGATCTGATCAACAAAGATATAATAGTATCACATTTTATCAATAGAGAGAACAGGGGATGGGCCCCACAAATCACTGTAAATTATTTCTAATGGAAAGATGCTGGACAAAGTGTTGGAAGAAAATGGAAATCTGTGTGCTTTATTGCAACAACAAGAATTACAAAAACAGAACTTGTCCTTGGAAGAATACGAAAGACATGAATTACGTAAATGGGTAAATAAAACTCGAGAATAGGGGTGGCCCAATCTTCGATGCCACAGATGCAGGGAAGGTCCAGCAATGATGAAGTTGAGTCCTCATGATCCGTATTCTATAAGGGGGGCTCGAAATTAGCCCGGAGGGCTCATGATCCGTATGAAAGGTCCTAGAAAAAACATAATATTCCAAACCTGACAGAACCGTCAGAATTGAATTCTGAGGTTGGCTTCTTAAACTTTAGACCAAAGTGAACCGTTTATGTTTCTGAAGTTTCAAAACAGAGAAACATGAACATAATCCAAATAAACGACCAGGTTACTGAACTGTCATTCTTAACAAGTGATAAATGACTTGGGTCACTATAAGTACGCTCTACGCATAACAAATAAGCCAATAATACATGGATGATCTAGAGGGTCATTATAGTGTTTCCTCAATCAAATCATGCTCCTCTCCACGCTGACAATACATGTACTATTCAGATTGTTATTAATAAAGTTTAACTTGAGAGTACTAAACACTTCAAAGTAGATTACCATTATAAGGAGAAGTTGTATTAAAAGGAGTCATTAATCTTCAATATGTGTTTAATGATTTTCAAATAGCTTATGCTTTACAAAATTCATGGCATGACAATCCCATTAATTTCTAGTAGGACTGCATATAGCTTAGATGTGCACACATTCTTGACTTTCAAGTAGGAAAACTTAGCATTACCATGAAAATTTCAGGTTACAAATGATAATCCTGATGACCTTCTAAAAAAATAGGTCTAGCGATGAAGTTGGTCAAGTGATAACTTGAAAACACTCTCTTCTTAAAATCAAGGGGGATAAATATACTTATCGTTCAAGTAGATGTCGATGACACTATCTTTTGAGCTACATTGGATTCACTATGCGAAACATTTACCAAGTTAATGGGTATTGATGAGTTTGAAATGAATATGATGGGGGAATTAAGGTAGATATAAATATGTACATGCATATTTCATGTCTTGCGGTAACATTGAGTCTTAAATTGCAATTCTTCAGTCCGATTTTTGTGTAAAAATAAAAGGATAATATGAATAAGAATAAAAAAAGCTTAACAGTAAACAACATGGAAAGCAACAATAATAGGAGCATTTATGTGATGCGTATGTACTAACTCACCACACCATAAGTACAAAGATTAATCTAAAGTCATGAGCATGTACGAATTCTATGATTGGCTTCTTTTTGACAAAGATAATAACATCTCTATTATACATCATGATACACAAGATTCATAAAAGAAACCTAATTGAAATCACAAACAACATAAAGATTTAAATTAAAGAACTGATTTCTAAAATATTGTAGTTCAACAGAAAATAAACAAAGTGGAGTAAGGATTTACCTCATGTGGTGTAGTGAATTGTTCATTATCATAGGTCTCAAATCTACACTCGTTCTTCAAACAATGTTAAGAAAGACAGAAAAGGGAATAAAAATATTTTGTGAGATGATATGCATATTAAAGAGAGTGGTGTTCTTGTGACTTTAAAATCTTCTTTGTACTTGAAGATTTGATATGACTTGGAGCATGAAATGAAATACTCATCTCTCGAGAGAGGTAAATGTAAGAAGGGGTAGGGAAAAAGACTATATTTGTCTCAAGAAAATAGAAAAATCTTAACGTATCCATGGATGACGAAAGTTACAAATTAGCATGAAAAATGCAAGAGATAGAGGGAGAGAGAAAGTGTGGCAGATAAGAAGAAAATAGATTTAGGGTTTGGGCTATAAGTTTTTTTTTGTGTGCTGATTCGAAAAGGTTTATTTTGTAAAAGAATTGACACAACATGAAAACCTATAGATTATTACATACATTTTTTCCTGATTTTTCTTTCTTTATTTCCTTAAAAAGGAAAAAATATTATTTTATTCTTCTTTATTTTTCTCTATTTCCTTTAAAAGGAAAGAATATTATTTTACTGTTGTTTTTTTCTCTCCTTTATTATTTGTCAACTGTTTTAAAATAGGGTTATCTCTTTCCTTTTTATTGTCTCTTTTTCTCTCTTTCTAAATTCCTTTTCATACGTATATTTTCTTCTCTACCAAATTTTCTCTTCTTTTCCGTAATTCACAATTTTTATGAAGTTCTTCCTTTTCCTTAAAACCACTCCATAATTAAAAATTCACAGTTCTTTCATTAATATCTCTTAGGATTATCATTATTTCTTTTCTTATCTAAAACATCTCACCCATCTATTTATCTCTATTTCTTTATTCTCTACTTTATGATTTTTACTATCTTTTTCCACTGTAAAATGTTCTCTCCCCCCACCCCTCCCCAAGTTAAAAGTCTAATAATTTTCACGGCCTGAAATATCAGTTCATCATAACACCTACTAACAAAACCAGTAGGTAAGCCAAACACATAGCCCGTAACCAGAACCAACAAGCTATTACACTGAAAAGAAACTCATAGAAATTAAGGAAAGAATATCAAATAAAATAAAGATACATACATACTTATGTTTGTTTCATGATTATTTTTTTTAATGAAAAGCATCGTTTCATGCAAAACTAATTTTTTTAATAAAAAAACATTGTTTCATGAAAGAAACATATAGAAAGTAAGGAGACAACGTCAAATGGAAAAACTTTTTAAAAAGAAAAATGAATAGTCACTTCGATGAAAGAAAAATAATGTTTCATGAAAAGAAGCGTTACTTAACATACTTATAGCCTTCTTCATCTAACTTGGGCCTCCTTCTCCTAAATCCTAGAGATTGACATTCATACGTCGTCATCCTTTTCTTCTTCTTCTCCATACTTACAACCTAATTTTTTTTTGGTTCTCTGATTTTCTATTTCACTTATTTCTACACTTTTAAGAGGTAAGCTTTTGCAATTCAAGACTCAGTAAATCACTGGCCGTCAAATTAAAATTCAGAGATAGAAAATGAATATAATGAACCTCGAGGTTGTTTCTAGATTTTTTCATACTTTAACTATTTTCCCCTTCACATAGCTTAGTTGTAGCTCTTGTGTGGTGTTGCATTGGGTGGCAGATTTCCCAAGGTGTTTTGGAGTGCTTTGAGCTAAGTTTTTCATGTTGGAGCCTTTTGAAATAAAAGAGAGTTGAATTTATTCAACATCTAGAGAGTCTGATGTTAAATGAGGATTCTATAAGTTCCATCAGCTTCAAAATGTATTTCTTTGTCTAGTAGTGTGGTTGGTTTGGGTGGTGAGGCTTTTATTTTAAGTTTGTATCTTTAGATATTTTAGCTTTAAATTTTGGGATAAGTTTGACTACTGATAACAGTCATGTTAAAAGCTCTCAGATGGAATTTAGATTAGCGCAGTTAGCTCTAGAATGCTGAGTTTGATGTAGAACGACCTTTGGTTTTGATCCTAAGGTGTTTGTGGATCAGTTTGTGGCTTTTATCCTTTTGTTTGGTGTTTAGTTATAACTGTTGACTTGGGTTAACATTTTTACTGGATGATATATATTGGTTTTTTTTTGTGACACCCCGGATTCAAGAAAGAGCCAAATCATAGATTTTCAGAATTACAGGTGTCACCGACCGAGGCCAAACCATGGCTCGTGGATGGGACGACGGACCGTAAGTGTGGTCCGTAGGTTGGCCATCTAGAACCTCCATAAAATCACGACCCATGATAGGACCTACGGACCGTTGGTGCGTCCACGGTCCATGGTCAAGGTCCGTTAATCGTGACCCCCAAATCCAGTCCCAAATACCAAACGACGCCCTAGCAGGACGGACCGTCGGTCAGTCCACGGTCCGTCGATCAGGGTCTATCACTGGTTGTTCGGAAGTTAGCTTAGGAGTAGTTGGGTCTTTTCCTAATTATCTTACCCCAATCCCTTTGTTCACCAAAAATCATCCAAACATAGAGCAAAAAGAAAAGAAAGAGGCGCCAGTTTCCCAAGAAAAATTAGAAGGTTTGCTTCAACTTTCAGCCCCCAAGTCGAAGGATTTCTACGTAGATTTCGTCACCAGGTATGTGGGATTTCACTAGTGGGTTCCTTTCATTCACTAGGTCCCTAGAATTCAGTCAGTTCCTTAATTCTCCATATATTGTTTAGACCTAGGGTTTCTAAAACCGTGGATATTTAGTGTGTATTAGCTGTTGTAGTATCCTAAATCAAAAAAGCATGTTTCTTGGAAAGTTTGTTTAGTTCCTTGTATGAAACTTAGAACCCTAGTTGTGTAGATTTTCTTAGTTCATGAATTACACTTGCTATGTGAGTTAAACAGATAAGCATGCTCCAAATTCCGAATATTACATTATCAGTATATAAATTTTTCATTCTCAGATTGCATGTCAGTATTTTGAGTTATTTAGTATTTCAGTTGCAATTGTGTCATATACCGATTCAGTTGGGAGTAGACTTAGCACCGAGTTGGAATAGGGTTCAGCGTACCCTCATAGTCCCAGAACTACGTGCCCCCGTAGGAGTATAAGTCCCCTCTGTTGGGCATCAGATTTAGTGATCACGCCAGTTATGCCTATATACCCCTGGCAAGGTATATTGGGTTCTCTCGATGGGGCGTATACATTGGACTCCATGTTTAGCTCACGTGGTTTATGTCGGTTAATAGTAGCTCCCACTTTCAGACTCCTAGTGCATTTGACCAGGTTTTCAGTATATAATTCAGTATTCAGTTTAGCATGTCATGTTCATTATTAGCACTTGGTCATTACATTTAGTTTAGCTTTTCAGTTATGTTTTCAGTATCTACATTCTTTCTCAGTTTACAGTATTGCTCAGTTATGCCTTATTCAGCTTATCTCCATATATATATATTTGTTCAGCTTAGTATCTATATACTGCATGCTCAGTACATTCCAAGTACGGACGCATACTCTGCGCTACATCCTTTCATAATGTAGGTTCAGGTACTCAGCATCCACTTCGCACTTAGATCAATTCTCGGTCCGCATTCAGAAGCTTCAGTGGTGAGTCCTCATATTCCAAGGACCATAGACATGCTTTCATTTTAGTCTTTATTATCAGTATTCAATTTTGTTAGAGTTAGCTTGGGAGCATGTCCTAGCAACTCAACTCATTTAGAGGTTTTTCAGACATAGTTGTAGAATCAGCTTGAATTGTTAAGTTAATTTTTCAATTGTTATTAAACTCTTAGTATGGTTTATACATTCAAATCAGTTGGGGTTTTCCCCATTTTCTAGTTATCTATTGTTTTAGCTTCCGCAGAATATATGTATTATTCAGATATTTTCAGTATGCTTATGATATGCCATACTCAGGGTTAGCTTGGGGTCACTCGTTATCCTAGGTCTCGTGTTACGTCAAGGGGGTAGCCTCGGGGTGTGACAAACTTGGTATCAGTGCATTAGGTTCAAGGGTCCTAGGATGTCTGAAAGCCGTAATAAGTAGAGTCTCTTTCATGGGTGTGAAGTGCACCACATCTATGAGGTGTAGGCTATGAAGTGTTTTAAGAAAAACTTCACTTTCTTTGTTATTCTTATCGTGCGTGGGTATGATCCAACTTCTCCTTTCTAATCCGTCATTATGCGTTTTAGATCATGCCTCCTCGTAGAGCTAACACACGAAATGATAATGCATGCAATGCTAACGCAGTTCCTCTAGTCCCGAACCATGAGGTTACAAAAGCAGAATTTTGAAATGCGATCCAACTCTTGGCTCAGAGTGTGGCCAATCAGAATAATCAGCAGGTCCCAGTTCCTACTAACACAAATGGTGGATCAGCTGCAGCTAGGGTTTGAGACTTTGTCTGGATGAATCCGCTTGACTTTCTAGGGTCTAAGGTTGGTGAAGACCCACAAAAATTCATTGATGAGGTTAAGAAAATCCTTGGGGTAATGCAAGTAACTGGAACTGAGAGTGTTGAATTGGCATCCTACCAACTTAAGGGTGTGGCTCATATTTGGTTCACTCCGTGAAATGATAACAGGGGTGCAGATGCAGCTCCTATGACTTGGGATTGGTTTACTGGATCTTTCCTAGACAGGTTCTTCCCAAGGGAATTGAGAGAAGCTAAGGCACAAGAGTTTATGAATTTGAAGCAGGGGTTAATGTTGGTCCAACAGTACGGGCTAAAGTTTACCCAGCTCTCCAGGTATGCTCCACACATGGTTTCCGATTCAAGGGAACAAATGAGTAAGTTCTTGTTTAGGGTATCCAATCTGGCCATCCTCTCCGGAGGGAGGAGCAAGGTTTCCCATAAGGTCTATTTCTCATGTTGTTACCGCCAAATTTAATTTAATTAGTCTTTTACTTTTATTAGAGTCATTATTCATAAAAGCGTTTGTAGTCATAAACTTTGTGTATACTCTCTTCATATAATTTAGAACCTTGTATATTTTGTCATAGTCTTTTAAACGTTTGTAGTTACAAGGTGTGTCCATAGTCTTTTCTGTATATATTAATTGTCGTGAGTTTTCCTTAGACTTTAGAAAAAATAATTTGTGTCTTTTCTTAGATTTTTGAACAAATATATGTCTGCGTCTTTATTGTCCAAAAACTACAAAAATATGTCTATGTCAGAGTCTTTACCATGGTCTTCCACTTCTTGTAAATCTGCGTCTTTTCAGTCTGCGTCTAGTTCATGTAAATCCTTAGCAAAGGTAAACATGTCTCCTACTCTGAGTAAAATGTTGTCATGTAAATACGACTACCTTAATGAAGTAGATGTGTTACCCCCAAAAAATAAAATTTCGTCCACATATCTACCTCTATTAAACCCATATTCTGCCTTTGTAAAAAAGTCCTATAATCCTTGGATGCATATCCGCTCCTTGGTTCAACAGAAGCCCAAAGGACTCAAGCAATATGTTACTGCGTCAAAACTTGATCAGCACCCTATTCTTGCATATCAAGAAGAACAGCTCATCACTTTGCAGATGCCAGAGGATTTTCCCCGACAGTGGAAAAACCTGGGTTTTACCCATATCCATTTTGGTGTTGTTAGAGTTACATTGACATATCGTGGAAGAAAAGGCCAGCCCGTCGTGGCGCGTCTTTCCCTTCTAGATACTAGATACTACGAATACCAGCATGCAAACTTAGGTACGTCGGAAATAACTCTCAACGCAGGGACTGTCTTTGTTACGATATTCCCAAACTTCAACATGTCCATACAAGATCCGTATCTGACGGAGGGGTTGAAGATACATGTCCAAATACTTGGAGCTCCTCAAGCTAGAGATTCCATACAGGCTACTCTTCATTATCAGCTGGCTTGGAGAGTCCAAAACTGTGTGATGGACCTATCCCTTTCAGGTGGCCAAGATGCTTTGTTTATAAATATAGATGCCACCAATGGAACCACTCAGTGTACCTAGATTCAAAGGCAAATACCTAGGAAAGAGCTTGTCAAAGTTCTTCCTAACGCATGGGTAACGAAATATGAGAAGTTGAGAGTCCATCCTCAACATCTCTTTTTTGATGAACCAAAGTTGACCATGCCAAAAAATGACATACTTAGTCACTCTCCCCACAAAAGACCAAACCAAATAGTCTTCCCTATCCATATGCACCAATCTCATATTAATATTCCTGAGGATGAGGACCCATATACTATATCTTGGTTTCTAAGTGGCTTTAAGTGTGAACATGATTGGATTAGACAATTCGATCAAGATGGACGTGGTGTACAATGTTTCACTTTCCCCTTCACATGGCATACTCCATGGAACATAGACTGTGACTTCAAAGGATGCAAAGAAGGTGACTTGGATGATGCTGATAGAAGCAAAAGTGGGAAACAATGCGGAAACTCTGAAAAGGAATTCAAAAGAAGACTTGATGATGGAGATCCAACTATTGGTTCTCTAAGCCGTACTGGCAAATATGAATTCCTTGTTTCGTACAAGACCCAAAATGAGTCAGTTTTACCCACTCAAAATGGTACTAAAAAAGATGAACAAGCTCATCGATTATTCATGATATCCCCAATGAGCCCTAGTCACACGTACAATCTCCCCTCATACTCCACTTTTGAAAAGGATAATCTAAGCCATGCTCCAAAAATACCACAAAAGAGAGTTATCCTAAAATCGGGGGAAGCTATGCCTACAAGCAACATAGAGGAAACATCTAATTGGCAATCCAAAGATATCATGAGCCAAAACAGATAGTTATCCACCAAAAGTAATTCTATCAAGAGTATTACTCCTAGTCAAGTCAAGCTAGCTACGAAGGATAATAAATTGATAGATACATCTGTCCAAAATGATGGGCTTATCAAAGCACTAGAACAAAGATTGCAACTCATCCGGCTTGATAAGTGCCCACAACGGTCATCACTCTTCCAATTCTTCGATCATCAATGTAAAGAGATAGACTTTATAAGAGATCGAATCTTGGAACTGAAATACGGTAGGATTGAATCAGTTGAGAACCCAATCCCTCTCCCTACCTCATTTCCTTTGTCTCCACAGACACACTCCATATTGAGACAAGATAACCCTTTCTCCATTTTCAATGATCATTCACATATGCCTTTGTCATTCGCCCCTATACCAGATGAGAACAAGTTTGACATTGCCAAATTTGTTTGGGATTGAAAGGACACAGCTGCGGCGTAAAAGAAGACTCAAGCAGCGCTACGATGATCAAAGAGGAAAATGGATCTTCATACCAGGATAGAAAGCAAGGTCGTACCAATCTTAAGTCGCATAGCCCCATCTTGGGACCTTGTCTACTTAGACCCGGGTCCATCTATTCAACATGTTGACTTAGAGGTATCCAAGTACGATAGGTTACCTGAAGACCACAACCTAATTAAACATGGTCTTCCTGATGATAGTGGGGTCCAACATGAAAGGATCATCCTAGATAACGACTTGATCCACTTTGATCAAGAAGTTTCACAACTCTACAGCCTAGATAAAGATGATCATCTAGATTCTAATCTTCGTATAGACGAATCTTTGTCAGGAAATGAAGAGTTCTATGATGCTGTCGAGCAACAAAGTAATTCAGATGTTGTTGAACAACAAAGTAATTCATCTTTAGATGAATATTGTGAATCCAGTATCACACATACTTACCTCACTGAAGAATGTGGTACAATCTTAGATGATGATGAGACACCTCAGCTCACCAAACTCCAGCAAAGGAATAGAAGAAGAAGCAAATGCCACAGGCAATTCCGAAAGGCAAGAATGGCTAAGCTAAGAGAGGAAGAATCTACCTCAACTGAATGACCCAATCCGCCAGAGGATGAATTTCCCTCAAATAGGAGATCGAAAAAGAAAAAAGAAAGGATATGGTTCATATGCTGGAAGAACTCACACCTTACAACAGATTATCCATACTCTAGAAAAGCGAAGAGACCTGCCCAGCTCTTGGCTAATGCTATAGAACATACTAGCATCTGCGCCATTAAGGATGATATATTGACTGCTGAAGAGCCACCTGAAGTGACTCCTATTTCCCATGGTCCTGAATATCAATTGAAAGATGTTCTATTTCAGATATTTGATTTGAAGGAAAATGAAGTCAATGTCATCTCAAGCATTGAGACTCCTCATGTCCAACTTGCAATCTATCCAGCCAAATGGGATAGACCAGTCCAGGTAATCACGTTCATGGATACAGGAGCAGCTGCATCAATGCTCAACCCTACTGTCCTTCCAAAGGAGCAATGGATTCCACACATTCAAAATTTCAATACAGCCTCTAAAGGAATCCTCACAACTAGGGTAATCATAAAGAATCCTATCACAATAGAATTCTTCCCAGGTGTACAATTCACGACCAAGTTACTTGGCTCTATTATCCCAGGGACGGATCTCACAATTGGATTTGATATCTACAAGCAACTCAATGATCGACTCAAGGTAAAGACACAAGATATAGCCTTCAAGGAAATGTTTCAACCATATACAACAACTACAAGGCTATTTCCAATAACTGAGGATGAATGAGTCAAGAATATCAAGAGTAAGCTGGTGGAAGAATCATGTGTTGATTGCCACAGAGAGTTCATGAAGAAGCATGATAAGCCTTTATGGTTAAATGAAGAATTCTTCATCAGACTCCCATTGAAGAGAAATGAAAACATCAACCCTACAAGAGCAAGCCACTCAGGGATGAACCCGGAATATCTATAGCTTGCTAAGAAGGAATGTGAAAAACTTTTGAATATGGACTAATTGAGCCATCTGACTCTCAGTGGTCCTCTGAAGCTTTCTACGTCAACAAGAAAACTGAACAAGCAAGAGGTAAACTTCGATTGGTCATCAATTATCAACCTCTTAACCACTTCCTTCTAGATGACAAATTCCCCATTCCAAATAAGCTGACCCTGTTTTCACACTTAGCCAAAGCCAAATACTTCTCTAAGTTTGATGTTAAATCAGGCTTCTGGAAATTGGGTATCCACCCAGAAGATAAGTCCAAAACTGGTTTCTGCATACCTGACCACCATTACCAGTGGAAAGTTATGTCGTTTGGACTCAAACCAGCCCCTTCTCTTTTCCGAAAGGTCGTGATTAAGATTTTCCAGCCAATACTCCACACATCGCTAGTATACATTGACGATATCCTATTATTTAGTGATACAATGGAGGAACACTTTGGCATTATTCACAAATTCCATGAATTAGTGAAGCAATATGGCATCATGCTATCTGATAAGAATATGATTCTTGTGAAGGATGAAATAGACTTTTTAGGAATGCATTTCACTCATGGAGCATATATTCCAGGGCCACACATTTGTGAGGAGTTGATCAAATTCCCTGATACTAACTTCACGGTCAAACAACTCTAGTAATTTCTTGGTGTGATAAATTACGTTCGAGATTTTATCGCAGATGTCTCTACGTACATTTCTCCACTTACGAAAATGTTAACAAAGAAGGCTCCATCTTGGGGAAAAGACCAAGATGATGCAGTCCGCAAAATCAAAGACATATCCAAGGAGGTCAAAACCTTCCATATTCCTTCTGATGGTTTGAAGATATTGCAGACTGATGCTAATAATGAAAACTGGAGTGCTATCCTTTTAGAAGAAAAAGATGGCCAGCGCAAAATATGTGGATATGACAGTGGAAAGTTTAAGGATGCAGAACAACATTATCATTCCACATTCAAAGAAATTCTAGCTGTAAAAAATGGAATTAAGAAGTTTAACTTCTTCCTAATCCATAAGGAGTTTCTAATCGAAATGGATATGAGAGCTTTCCTAAAGATGATCCAGATAAACCCAAAGATCATCCCGAACCCCAGATCCTTCGCTGGGCACAATGGTTCTCTCCTTATAAATTCCAAGTGAAGCATCTCAAAGGAAAGGACAATATCATGGCAGATTTCTTATCAAGGCCTTAGACATTTTCAAGAAGATTCAGAGCTGAGCCCGACAAGGAACAGAAAAAACCGGCCGCTAAGCTTCTGCGACCTCAGACCAAACATGGTGACGATTGGTGGATGGAAGAAGGATATTCAAGATCATCTTGAACACCTTCAACCTCTGCACAATCTAATGACGCCCAATGACATGTGCTAGAAATTACCACTTACCCACCAAGGTTTACTGTTAAACTTCCTAGCAAACTTCATCAAAAGATTTCCCAGAAAAGTTTGTCAATAAGCTGCTTATCCACCTTCTTGCAAGCCTCCTACAAGTAGCTTATCCACCTACTTTGATGTTGAATACAAGTACGTTATCCACCTGCTTGGCAAATGTCTACAAGTAGCTTACACACCTACTTGGAGTCTTCTACAAGCTGCTCACCCACCAGCTTGCACGTGCGGTCACATGCCAACAATTTAGTTTGTTTTATTTGTT